>VMDR010007061.1:0-42331 GCA_007922815.1 Macrotus californicus | reverse complement strand
TATTTTCCTTTGTTGGTCTGTGCTCTTGGTATCATATCCAAGAGATCTTTGACAAAGCCAATGTCAAATCCAATGTCCAGAAGCTTCTCTCCTATGTTGTTTTCTAGGAGTCTTATAGCCTTAGCTCTTGTGTGTATATCCCTTTTTCGCTTTTACATATAGATTTATATTTCAATAAACAACATGTGGTATTGTCATATGTTTTAATTTATGTGCATTGTATCATAGTTTATATTTCATTCCACATCTCGCTTGTTTTTTGCCAGCTGTCAATATGATGCTCTGGGGCTTTATATATGTTGTTATTTAGCTGGATATTACATCTAGCTCCATCCACCTAGTCCTGTATCTGTCTGGCTAATCTCCCTTTCCTCCTCTGCCATCCCAGTCACCACCATCATCACCATAATCATCATCAACGTATTTTCCTACTTATTTATGATATCTTTGTGGCTGGCTGGCTATTTTACACCTGTCCTATTTCAGTCACTCACTTATTCACTCATTTTTCTTGCCTTGTTCATGTAGTGGGGGTAACACTCAAAACATTTAATAGCCCCTATGCCCCAGATACCAAATCATAAAAACTTGTAATAGCCCAATCAGACTAAATTTGGCCCTGAATAGCTGGTAAATAACTCAGTCTGGTTCACACTAGCTTACCAATAGCCCTGCCTGTAGACACTTGTGTTTGAACGCTATACTAGCAATTTCTTCCAAGGCTGACATTTTTATGAACAAAATCCTCTGACTTTCTTCTTCAAGAATACCCTCTTCTTTAAATACTGACATCACCTCCTAATTTCTGCTTGTAGAGACATAAATAAGCAGTCTTTTAGCCCAAGTGCTAATACCACTTCCTGCATGGGTAACTCTAGGAACTCCAAGACAAATTCTTACTTTGATTCTCCACCCTGTCTTATTATTGGAGTTATGTCTGTAGTATTTTCCAGGGTTGAATGTTCTAGGGACTGTAAGCGTCGTGAATACTGTGCCTTAGTTACTCATCTATCTGACCTTATTTTGTATCAACTCTCCCATAATCATGCACCCTAGCTTGTCCCTGGGGAACTCCACAAACTCTTGTTAGGTTGGCAATGAATTAACTGTAGAATCTCTTTGGCTTTCAGTATTAGGAGTATATTTGGGGATAACATGTAAATGTCAAGTTCTCCAGTTCTCATTCATGGGAACTTTCCAAGGTAGTCCTCGCTGTAATGGTCCTTGGCTCTAAGAAAGCTTGTCAAAGCACTGTGGTTTATGGTGTGGCAGGATGTCATTGCTGAAGGTCTCAGGAAGGAGCTGAAATTTCAGATGGGCAAGTGCTTTGAGAAGGTAGAGCAGAGACATGGTTTGAGAGCAAGGCGGTATGGAGCAGTGCACAGAGCAGTGGCTTTGGACCTAGATACAAATCTCTCTGAGCCTGTGCCTAGAAAAGAGTCTTAGAAGTTGTGCATTTTGAACCGAGTCATTCCTGGCACGTGGTAAGCACTCAGTAAATATTTGCTGAGTGTGTGAATGGAGCCAGAAAGCCCTGTGTTATAATCCTGGCTCTGATCCTGGCTGCCACCTGTGAGATTTTGGACACATTTCTTCTTTTTTTTATTGTTGTTCAAGTACAGTTGTCTACAATGAGATACCACTTTACATTGGTAAGAATGGCCATCATAAACACATCAACAAACAACAAGTGCTGGCAAGGTTATGGAGAAAAGGGAACCCTAGTGCCCTGTTGGTGGGAATGCAGACTGGTACAGCCACTATGGAAAACAGCATGAAATTTTCCCCAAAAACTAAAGATGGAACTGCCTTTTGACCAGCAATTCCTCTGTTGGGATTATATCCTAAGAATCCTGAAACACCAATTCAAAAGGACCTATGGACACACTTCTTATCTGAAATGAGCCTCAGTTTCCCTGTCTGAAAAGTGATGATAATAATGTGTACTCTTCAATGTTGTTGGACAAAGGAGATTTCATAGATGTATAGTGCTTAACACTATAACCACTGTCACATAGTGTACTTTTAATGAGTACATTGCACTTAGTGTAGGGCTTTTATGTATATTAGGGACAAACAGCTAGAAGACACATGTACATGCATTTGTTCTAATGCTATTTTAGTTGTGCGATACTGGGAAGGGTTTTTTTTTTTTGTTCTTGTTTATTTGTTTTTAAACACTCTCAGCTTCAGGTTCTGCATCTACAAAGTGGGTAGGCATTAAAATGACAGAATCCTTTTGATACCTACTATGAGAGGGTGTAATGGGCTGAACAGTGGCCCTCAAGATGTTGTAATCAAGTCCTAATTTCCGGAATCTGTGAATCTGACCTTACTTGGAAGAAAAGGGTTTTGCAGATGTAATAAAGTTAAGGTTCTTGAGATGAGGGGATCATCCCAGAATATCTCTGCATGAGCCCAAAAGCCAGTGGCAAGTGTCCTTGTAAAGGACACTCTGAGGAGGCAATGTAGGCACAGTGGCTGGGATCTGGAGCCGTAGAAGCTGGAAGAGGCAGGAACAGATCCACCCCTCGAGCCTTCAGAGGAGAGTGGCTGCTTGATTTCAGACTTCTGGCCTTCAGGACTGTGAGGAAATACATTTCTGTTGTTTTAAGCCACCCAGTTTTTGGTGATTTGTTATAGCAGCAATAGGAAACTAATACAGACAGTTTCTGCGCTAAGTTCTAGTTATACAAGAACCCTTTGCGCATTGTAGGTGCTTACTGAAATACCCTTAAAAAGCTCACTGTCTAGGGCTGGGAGGTGACACATAAACCAACAATTACACAATAGAGTAGGTGAAGTTGTGACAGAGGGAACCACAGAAAGGGCAGGTAACCCAGCAGGGAGGGAGGTGTGTAAGTGTTACCAGGAATATTTCCTGGAGCTTATCTAAGCTGTGCCCCAGAGATCAAGGACGAGTTATTTGAACAAGGAAGCAGGGTGAGCATTTCATTAGAGAGAGCCGCACACAGAGGCGTGAGACAGCAAGAGCAGGCAGTTATTCTTGTCTTCCTTACTCTTGGGAAGGTCACATAACCATCTAGAGTGATGCTTCTCAAACATTAAGGTGCACAGGGCTCACCTGGGGGATCTTGGCAAACACTAAGGTGCACAGGGCTCACCTGGGGGATCTTGTTAAAATGCAGATTCTGATTCAGTGGGTCTGGGGTGATTCCAGAGATTCTGCATTTTTTTAAAAGCTCTTAAAAGATGCCGATGCTGCTGGTCTGTGGACCCCACTTTGAGGAGCAAGGCCTGAGTATCCTGAATTGTACAGTAGTTTCCTTCCTTCCTTTCCACATTTGAGCCTCCCCTGGAGATAGCCAAGGCCTAGATTTGCAGCTGTGAAGCCAGAAGCTTGAAGAGGGGCGGTGCCATGGCCAAGGTCACACAGCCTCAAATGATAGCTTTGATTTTAGATCTCAGGTTTTCTGACTTTGAAGACAGGTGCTCTTTTAAATAACTCATCCTGCACTTTATTACAACTTGCAAACATGGGCTCAATTTTGATTCTTTTGGACCCAGCCTGAGAGTCTTTTTCTGTTAATAGATTGTTTTATTTTATTTCCACTTATAGATGTCACATGCACATTTATTATTAATCATCTTTATTTTTTGGCAATGTTCTTGTGCTTTGCACATTCGTGCAATTTCCTTTCCCTGTCATGTCTTTTGCTGTGAAATGGTGCTTCACAGTGTAAGCCGTGCACTGGAATCAGGTAGTGCAGAGCTTTAACGAATTCTGACATCTGGCTCCTACCTGAGATTTGGATTTATTTGCTCTGGCATGTGGCTTAGGCATCAGGATTTCGAAAACCTTCCCCAGGTATTCTAATGAGCAGCCAAGGCTGGGAATCACTGATCCAGATATTTTTTTTTAGCCTCTATTTTCTTCCTTCTTTCTTACTACTACTAGGATTTCTATAGTCGTTTTTTAAAGTTCTTTTGCTGGTTACCATTATGTTTTTAACGAGTACATTCAATTCTTTTTATTCACTCGTTAGCAATAAAATTGCAGTGGAATCTTTTAATTCTTTATTATGAAAAACAATTTAAAAATGTGGATGTTCACCCACACATCCATCTCTCCATTGCCCCTCCTATTCCAGTGAGCTTCGCTTTCAACTTATTTATCTATTTTTCAATTAAAGTTGACAGTCGATATTATTTGATATTAGCTTCAGGTGTACAGCATACTGGTTAGACATTTATGTAACTTATAAAGTGTTTCACCCCTTAAGTCTAATACCCACCCTGGCACCATGCATAATTATTACAATATTACTGACTGTATTCCCTATGCTGTACTTTACCTCCCTGTGACTATTTTGTAACTGCCAATTTGTACTTAATCCCTTCCCTTTTTTATCCAGTCTCCTACCCTGCCTCCCATCTGGCAACCATCAGTTTGTTCTCTGTATCTCTGAGTTTGTTTCTGTTTTGTTTGCTTATTTTGTTCTTTAGATTCCACATATAAGTGAAATTGAATGGTATTTTTCTGTCTGACTGACCTTATTTAGCATAATACTCTTTATGTCCATCCATGTTGTTGCAAAGGTAAGATTTCATTCTGTTTTTATGGCTGAGTAGTATTTTATCACTTTCAATTTAATTAGTAAGCCCTGGTTTGTGTATATGTGTGTGTGAGTGTGTGTGTGTGTCCAAGGCCTGTGGGCTTCTCTCACTTTTTTTGGTGTTATTTATTTTGTGTTGTTTGACTTTTCCTTTAACATTGTAAGATTTACATTGTGTCCCCCAAGATTGTTCAGCTTTATTTAGTTTTACATTTCAGTGATTTCCTTTGTTAAAGCACTTTGAGGGAATCGGAAGTGCTAGAGGGATAGAAACAATTATTATTACTTTTATAATTAATAATTATAATGCCATGTACCAGGTCGTGTTATCATCATTATCTATAAATCATGACATCTTACTAATTGGGGCCAATGACTGATAAGGTGCCAGACAGTTAATTGCCTTGAATCGGTTAGGATTTTTGTTTTACATCTGTGCTTCTAATGCAGATTGGTTTTCTTGCGTGGTCTTTGTTCAGTACGAGAGATTGGGTTGGGATTCATTTCTTATGGTCTTTGTCCAACGCTGGTACCCAGATTATACTGGTGTCATAAAGTGAGAAGGGCACCTGCCCATCCTTTTCCATGTTCTAGAACAGTCTGACTAAAATGAGAATTATCTGGTTCCTGAAGGCTTGCTAGAATTTGGGTGTAAAACAATTTTTGGATAGTGCCTGTATCTGAGTGCATTTTTTTACCTTGACTTTTTATTTTGAAATTTTGACAAATGTTCAACTTACAGAAAAATTGAAAGAGAAGTACAATAGAAACTACTTCAATTTTTAAATGGCTTTTGGCCTACTGTGGTTTCCTATTTTTACTTGGGCCACTTGGGTAATGTAAATTTTTCTTGAAAAATTTACTATTTCATGTCGAATTCTAATATGCGGCAAAACTTTTAAATAATATCTCTTACCATTTTTCTAGTTTCAGTTGTGTCTGTAATTATACTATCTATTATTTCTCACATTGTTTTACTTAGAACATCTCATCCAACCCTCACAGTGACTTTATGAGGCAAAAACCATGCATTATTATCATTTTACAAACAAGGACATTGAGACTGAGAGAACTCCAGTGACTTACTCAGGGCCATACAGCTAGTGAGTGAATGCCGGGGTTCTAGATCACGTCTTCTGAGCTTAGAGTCCAGCCTACATCAGCTGTACCTTCACAGCCTGCTTGTTTGTGGCCCATACTTTAGGAAGCAAGGCCTGAGTGTCCGGAACTTTAAAGCACGTTCCCTCATTCCTCCCCACATCGGAGCCTCCCTGGAGGTAGCCAGGGCCTCGATTTGCAGCTGTGAAACTGGAAGCTTGCAGAGGTGAGGTGACTTGCCCAAGGTCACACAACCTCAAATGGTACCTTTGATTTAAAAACCCAAGTTTTCTGACTTTGAATACAGGTGCTCTTTTTAATAATTCATGATGCAATTTCACTACAACATACGAATGAGGGCTAGATTTTAATTTTTTGACCTGGGCTGATAGTCTTTTCCTTTTAATAGATTGTTTATACCTTATTTCCACTTATTGATGTAGCATGCATGTTTGTTATTAATAATTACATTATATAATTATCAAATAATAATTATTGACTAATGAATTTAATTATCATCATCAATTAATAATTATATTCATGATCATTAAGCGGCTTCTCTCCATAGTCTCCCACAAGGCATGGGCAGCAATCTCTGTATTTGCTGTTTCCTTTAGGGAAAGTGACCCAGCGGGGTTTGAAGCTGAGCTGGGCCCTACCCAAAACAGTTTTCCCTCTGATCAGAGCCTCAGAGGACTATAGTGTGGGTCTTAGGCTTAGCCCAAGGCAAACATGCTGTTACTGAGTTTTTGGCCAACTAGTTAGAACAGATAAGTACTGAATATTAAAGGGGGGCTAATATTTTGTTGTTGAGGATCGCACGAGATTTGAGCTACCATGCACGTCCACCTATAGCAGCAGCAATAAAGTAGGAGGCACATTTTTTTGGAAGAAGGACAGTGGATGACCTCAGGAAAAGGAAAATAGACTCCAGGGAGGATAAGTACAGGACGAGAGCCATAAAGGGATGAAGACAGTATAATAGCGGTCAGGCGGGAGTAGGGTGACTATAGCCAACACGGCCTTGAAAATGGCAGAATTAGAGCTGACCACAAGAGGGGGCAGGTATGTCTGTAGGCAGCACTGAGAATAGTTAAAGGCAGGAAGGGTGCATATATGCAAATATATACATATCTTGGATTTGGTCAAGCTAGTTTGAGTGCGGAGTTATAATTATGCCATGAAAGCTAATACATTTCACTCTACAGCTTTGGAGCCTTTGGCGTATCAGCAGGGACTTGTACCAGGGGATTGTCAACAGGGGGTTACATGTCAAACATCTGTTCTTCCCCATGACTTCGGATGAAACTGGTGGCACTGGTGTTCCACCAGGCTGCATGGAGGCCCCAGAGGCTCCCTGTGGTCATATGTAGGGAGGACAACACTGAGGACTGGGGGAACATATTTTTACACATAAATATTTATGTCAAACTAGCTCTGCTAAGAAGGTGGTGAAACAAGGCGTGAAAACAATGAGACAGAGCAGCCTTTTTGCAAATACTTATGAGAGAAGAAAAGGCTGAGAGAGGGAAATAGCCCCAGATGGTTGACAAAGAGGGGAAGAGAAACATCAAGGATGCCCCGAGCTGTGGGAAGGCTGCCTTCTTAAAGGGAGACGGACTAGAGGGCAGGGATAATCAAATAATACGGCTTTCAGGGAGGGAACAATTGGCATTACTTTTGTGTTTTTAATCCACCTATATGCCAGTCGCTTTGCTGAAGCACATGTAATCCTTTGAAATAGGCATCAAAAACCCATTTTACAGATATGAAAACTAAGAGTCAAAGCGCTTAAGGGGTTTTTTTCAGTTTACTCAGCTAGGACGGGAGAGACCTGGGATCCCATTCACATCAAGCTGTGGCCACCCCCGTGGGCTTCCGGCACTATACCACAGGTGCCTGACCCTGGGCAGGCTTGGGCAGCCGTGTGCTGGGCAAAGAGAATCAGTACCAGCATTCTGAGTATTTCCCATAATAACAGTTATTACTTTCTTAACCAGAATGTAAACATTAAAGGCAGTAATGCAAAAACCATAATAGAAGAGAGGTCTGATACACGAAGAATTGTATTTAATATGCCTTTTCCGTCATAGACAGTGTCTCCAAGTGTCTACACCAAATGGTGTTGGTGTTCATTTTAGCTGGGGAGGGCAGGAAGGAGAATTGTCAGCTTTAATGTTTCATTTTGTCCATTTTTGTTTAAGATTTTAAAATGAATATTATGCCTTTTATAATAGATCACTCAATTAAACGCACACGCACACGCACACACATGCGTGACAGGTCTATGTAACAGGCATATCCTTCTCTCTTGCCCTCAGTTTCCTCTTCGGTAAAGTGATGATAATAAAAGTTCTAGTTCATGGGATTCTTTGAGGACTGGTAGTCTACATAAAATACCTCTGTGCCCGGCACATGGGAAGCTGTTAATCCATGTCAGGTGTCAATATCGGGTTTTTTTCCAGCTCATTGGAGAAGTCCACGGAGTTGTGGTTGGTGGTATAGCCCATGCCCTGCCCACAGAGGTAGCTCAGTGCTTTTGTTGTTGTTGGGAAAAAGAAAAGGAAATGCATGGGACTGTCAGCAGTTTTGAGAGAAGGAAGCACAGCCTCTGTGTGCAGTGCAGCTGGAGGTGCTGTCAGAATTTTGTTACTCAGCCAGAGGTCCTCTTCTGCTGTCGCTTTAGGGCATGGCCGTTTCTTGCCAAGCCACCAGCGTTTGTTTCTGCCTCTGGCAAGTGGTTATCCTCAGGTTGACCTGAGAGTCCTGTTGTCTTTAAATGCTGGAGGGAATGGAACTGAAAATACTCTGTGACATAGGAGTCCATCCAAGAAGTGGTGGTGGGGAAGGAAGGAGATGCCCCCAAGATGTTTGGGCATTTTCTCAAGAAGAAGTTGGAAAAGAAATATGTCACCTGGGTGTGTAAGTTTGCTGGGTAGTGCCATTCAGCACCAGTTTTCTATAAGGAGCAAAGAGGCAAGTATAATGATTGGTGGTTAGAGGGGAAAGGGAGAAGCGTGTTGACATTAATGGGCTGTCCATTGTCCAGGAATCATGTGTGATGCCCTGTGTATGTTTTCTCAATTTTTAAACAAAACTGTAGGGATGAGAGCATCACGTGTGTTTTATAGATGAAGAAGCCAACCTACCTAAGTTCGCGTAACTCAGACAAACGCGACAGAACTAGGAGTCGAGAACTAGAATATCTGTCTGTCTTCTAAATCTTTGGAAGAGTATGCAGGGGATGGAAAAAATTTTTTAAAAATGTGGTAGTAAATGTATATAGCAGAACACAGTCAGATTGGTTTTCTGCTTTCTTGAGAAATGGGGCAGGAAAGAAGATTTTTTTTTTATTCAAAAAGGACAAATATGATAAACACACTGTACTTAGGAGCTGGGACTGGTTTGGGCCATGGATGGTGAGTAGGTAAATCTTGAGTGCCTAATCTGATCTGCTGATAGTGGCTTCTCAGTGGGAAATTGATTAATGATGCCTGTTAGGAAGGTAGAATGGGGGACCAGTGGCCATTTGCTATTTCTTTGGTACCTACTCATGAGGCAGAGAAATAGCTGTTCTGAGTAACACAGAGAGACATAACTTGTTGACCACACATAAGGGCAGTGGATTATACCCTTGTAAGAGCAAAGGAATGAGGTGGATGGTGAGGACAGCTGGCAGATACTGAGAACCTAGTGAGTATGGGCGAAGGTCTCATTTTCTGTTATAACAAGAGATGGTGAACTTCTAACTCTTCCACTAAATCCAAGGGAAACAGCCCAGTCTGAGCAAATGAGACTTTAGAAAAAAATCCAGGAGTACAAGCCCTTCTAATGGTAAAGTAGTTATTAGTGATGGGACTTGAGAGCTAAAAAGATCACATTTCAAATGTTGGCTTCATCACTCATGAGCTGTGTGACTTTGGGTTTTTACCTCTGTATTTTCATTCACAAAATTTGAGTGCTACTTGTGACTCTTGGTGCTGTTCTGAGGATGAGACAAAATAACATTATTAAAGTGCTTTGCATACAGTAAGTACTCAGTGTATAATTGTTTCCTTCTTTACCCACTCCATCGTGCCCTGCCATTGGAAGTGCTCTCCTGGCTGAGGAAAGTCCTCGTTGGGGGGGCACCAAAGCCTGACCCAGACTTAGTCCAGCTGTTGGTAAACAGGTGTCTCTAATGTCCCTTTCCATGACCTAACTTCAGGACTCACTTGGCTTTCCCTATTACTATTAATGGAAACTGTGTTCCTAATTCCCCTCTCACTGTGCAATCAATTTACCTCTTAATGCCTAGTAGAGGCAGCAAGCAGGAAGATTGACAACCTTGTTCACACTGTCAAAAGTTTCCACTGTGTGTTGAAAATTGTCTAAGTTGTGGGGGTGGGGGTGGGGAGGGTGGGCAGGTAATGAACAATCACCAAATTGGAACTTTCTCAAACTGAGAGGAAAGAAAAGCTTTGGAGAGGGTTGCCACATGACCAAAGTTATTAGCCATGGTGAAGTGGGGGAGATAGCATCTATTCCCCCAGACTCAAGAGGTATTGCAGCTGCTAGAGCATGACACATTTGGAGCCTGTCACCATAGGCAACGTACGTGGTAACTTTCCAGGAATGCTGGGATATGAGGGACAGGCACACCTTGGTCTCTCTCAGCTGCAGACAGATTCATAAAACCGTGAGCCGATTGCTGCCCATCACAATCAGGGCGAACCCAACATGTGAATTCAGCATTGGTTTCCTGATAGTAACTTCTCCAACGGGGTGAGATAGGCTGAGAAGAGGGATTGTGTTTCAGATTCTGGCTTTCGGTATTATTAGCAGCTTTGGGTGGGTGACTTCGCTTCTTTGAGTCACCGCTTCTTCCCTGAAATGCGGGGTTGATGAGATACCTGTCTCACAGAGCCATTATGCTGAGCTGTAGTCATGATATTTAGAAATCATAAGCATCATTTACCAAGTTCTTACTTCATGATGGAGGAAACCCCGTGCTAGTCTTCATTTTGATCAGCAGCCCTGCCGTGAAGGTATTATTATCCACACTGTAAAAATGTGGCATTGAGCCTCATAGATTTGAGGTTTCTCATCCAAGACCTCACAATTAGGAGTCCAAGTTTGTTTATCTCCAAATATGGTACTTAATTCCGTCTATACAAGACTACCGCAGTATGAGATGCTTGCTGATTGCAAAACCACCCAGGCTGATGCAAGATCATAATAGTTGCTCAAGAAATATTTATGGGTTTTTCATTAATCTGTTCTCATGGACACTGAGCATTGATTAGCTCTGAGGCTAATGTTACACATCAGCTGATTTATACCTGATATTATCTGACTGTTGACCATTACCTGGGACAGAGAGCAGACAGGCAGACAGCAGACCATCTTTTTCTCTCTCTCTTAACAGTGACTGTGGCTACTTCAGCCATAGTCAGCCTTACCTGAAATTGGCAGGATGTGAGAAAGGGCCCAATTCCATGACATCCTTGGTAGTGTAAAGCCCTTAAGTGTTGTATTGCACAAGTTGATAAGTCAGTGATCTACAGAGGCTGACAAAGCCTTGGCAGCCTCATGTGCAGGGATGGTGACATTTTGAGCTTGGACAGCAGTTTCAACAGTGAGGTAGAGGCTGCCTTGAAGAGAAAGCCTTTCCTGGGCTCTCCTCCACACCCCAAAGGCTCCTCCAATCCCTCCATCATAACGCTTAGCTACTGCTGCTGTTGTCTGTTTTGATTTTTGTCCACCCCCCGCACCTGGGTGTGAGTTCCCTCAGAACAGAGACAATGTCTGATTGATATGCCTGTTTGCAATGTGTTACATAAAGCCAGGCAAAGAGTAGGTAGTTAATTAATACAGAGAGAGTGAGTATGCAGGAGAGACTCAGGAAGGGGGAAGGATAGGAGAGAGAGAGAGACTGAGACCAAAGGAGGGAGAGAGAGCGAGAAAAAGGAAAGGGGGGGATAAAACAAAGGAAGGATAGAGAATAAAGGAAGAAAGAGAGTAAAAGGAAGGAAGGAAGGATTGGAGGGAGAATGAAGAGAAAGGAGGGAGAGAGGGGAAGGAAGATCCCAGTCTACAGGGCAACTCTTGCAGGGTTTCTTTGGCCCTTTTTCAAAACATGAACTTTAAGCTATAAATGTGACTTATTTCCAAGCACACCCTGCAGGGTGAGCTTAGGAATTTTGTTCCAAAAGACCCAACTTTCTCTAAGGCAAGAGTCACAGCCCCCCAAACCTGGGAGACTGAAGCAGAGATGAGGGGCTTTGGAGTGGAAGTGTCCTCAGAAGCTCACAAGAAGGAAGGGATCGTTCTGGGAGAGCCTAGTTCTCATGAGGACCTGTTGGCCTTCCCTTTTCTAAGTACTGTTGCTGTTAAAAGCTTTCAATAGGCACTTTTCTCTGGCTTAATAGGCCCATGTCTGAGAATGGGCCCTTTCCTGGGATGCACCCAGACTGTGCTATTTGGAATTCTGCATCATTAACATAATTAGGTGTCCAGACGGAGCTTTGATACTATTAAGGGTTTGGTGCACGCTGGCTGGCCCTGGTGACAGAGTCATCTGGGGACGGAGCCTGTCTTTGCTGCTGCTGTTTGGGGCTCAGAACCTGGGCTAGGAGGAAATGGCTCTCCTGGGCAAAGTACAGGAATGGAAGGAAAAGAAGGTAGCATATTACTGAGCCTCTAAGTGCCAGGTGCTCTGCAAGAAGTCCTACCTGCAGTATCTGATTGATTTCATCCTCCTAATCAACTTACTAGGTGTGTGTAGTTGCTGTCATTTCACAGGTGAAGACACAGAGTGGTGGAGGGGGGGGCAAGGCAAGTGCTTGGGGTCAAGCATCTAGGAAGCTGCTGGCCAGGTGGCCTTGAGCACTTTCCTTCGGCTCTCTCAGCCTGAATTTGCTAATGTGTAAAATGAAGATACTAATATCTACCGTGTAGGGTTGATAAGAGAATTAAGTAAGATGGGCCATAGATAACACTCTTATCACAGTTCTGGGCAGCTACAAAGAACTTATTACGAGTTAACGTTCTTATTCATTCCCAGATTATCTGCATGCAAAGCCTAAGCTTGGGATATGACTCTGAGCCCAGCTGTGCCCCACTGGGAAATGGATGTGGGTCCCACATGGACATGGGATCTGAAAGTCCCATATTCTGTCTGGGACATGAGCACTTTTGGTCCCCATTAGGCTGGAAGGATTCAGCCGCACTGGGTGTGTACCCATGTGTACACTGTGATGCTGTAAGAACTTGGCATGGCTGCACTTGCATGTAAGCTCGGTGCCTGTCCTGTGTGTGTGCAAACCCACCTCTGAGGCAATGGTAAACATTAACACCTGCATAGAACTTTGCTGTTTACAGGACAGTTTGCGTGTGTGCTTTTATATCCTTTTTCCAATGAGTCTAGGTCATCGATGGCTATTTATCTTGTCCTCAACTTGCTAATATTTTTGTCTACAAATGTTTATGGAGTATCTTCTTGAAGTCAGACTGTTCTAGAGAGGGAGGAGTGAATACAAACAAGTTCTTGTCCTTATGAAGCTTCTATCTGGTGGCAGTAAATGGGAAATAAGATATTTTATGTATTAAATAGGACTCTAAAGAATAAGAACAACCCCAGACTCCAGGTGCATTAATATAATCAGTGTTTATTTCTTGCTCACATCACAGTTAGGTCTGCTCCACGCAGTTGCTCAGGGACCTGGGATCCTTCTATCTTCTGGCTCCACCATTCTCTTAGGGCCTTGATGTCCTCCACTGGGGCCCCTGCACTAGACCAGCAGACTAGGAGAAAGTGAAAGCCTGGGAAATAGATGGGAAGCTCTTACTAGGATAGGCTTCGAGGTACAACATAACATCCACCCAGGTTCCTTTGGCTAGAACTATTGTATGGCTGTACCTAATACAAGGGAGGCTGGTGAATATGGTGTAGCAGGTTTCCCAGGACAAAGAGGGAACCAGTTTAGTAAAAAGGCATACACCCTCTCCTATAGTATACATGTGTGCCCTGTTGTATATTTGAAGTCGCATGGGTTTCTTCGGAGGGACTCAGAGGGGATGCCGTCTGTAAGAGAAGGAGGCACCCTTGGTGTGTGTGTGTGCTCTCATAAAGTTCAGTAGGAGAAATTTTGCCTCTAGGGTTGTCTTTTTCACATACTCCATTCCCACCCTTTGCCATCTCTTGCCCCCTGGCCTATCCAGTGCTGTGCTTGTCTGCCTTCTCTTCTTCTCCTTTCCCTGAGTTAATCTCTTCTCTACTGTTGTGAATCCTCCCCATCACCCCTCAAAGTCTTCTCAAAACTGGGAGCCCAGGTAATTTTTTGTACCTGGGAAAAAATTCTCAGCTATTAGTAGCAGTCATAGTAATGCTACCACTTAATCAGAGTGGTCTTCACAGTTTTGAAAGAATTTTCATGTGCTGAAATTTCTTGCTCAAGGTCTTTCTATTCCGCTAAACCTCAGGTGCCAAGATGACAGAGACCATGGCTGTCTGAGCACAGCTGGACATCTGATGATTGCCATAGCTGCAGGTACACAGGGGAGCATCCATACGACATATTCAATGAAGAGATGAAAGTATGTTGAGTATATTTTATTTAATACTCCCAGCAACATTAGAAGTTATGTGTAATTATCCCCATTATGTATTATTCCCCCTCTCTGGTTTAATAATGTTGTCCTCAATTAAGAAAACTCAGACTCAAGGAATTTAGTAACTACCCCCAAATCACAACAGTAATAGCTGGTTAGACTTGGATTCAAATTCAGGTGTGTTTGATTCTCAGTCTGGTGCTGTTTTTATTTGTTTGTTTCTTTTTGACTATGTCCCATTGCATCCTCATCATTTAAAATTAATACCACAATCCATATGTTTCTTAGTACTTTTTCAAAGTACTTTCACATACATCATTGCCTTAGAGCACCATGATATTTCAGGACAGTGTGCAGCACAGATATGAGCTCTATTTTTCTACCCCACAGATTTGAAAAGAATGTCTACACAAAGCTACCTCTACACTAGGGCTCAATCAACCTTTTCTGTGAAGGGCTGGGTAGTAAATATTTTAGGCTTTGTGGACCATCTAATCTTCATTGCAGCTGCTCAACTCTGCTATGGGAGCACCAAAGCAGCTGTACACAGTATATAATAGCTGGGTGTGGCCATGTCCCCATAAAACTTTATTGACAAAAGCAAGTGGCAGCCATATTTGTCCTATAAACTATAGTTTGTCAACTCCTGCTCTATACAACTACCAGAAGAGCTAAAATGGAAACTACCGGAAAGGAAAAATCAGGCTTGAGAGCTTAAGGAACTTGCCCAGAGTTCCACAACATACACGTGTTTGTGGCAGAACTCTGCCCCAGATCTGGCTTCTTTCTTCCTGAAGTCATGTTCTTTCCACTACACCAGCTTCCCTCATTAACCACCATAGTGGACATAGAAACCAAACTTGAACTCGTGGATTGGCTATTTGTTTCCCCCAACTGCAAACAGTAGTCCCTGTTCCGTCTTCAGCCCTGGTATCCCCCTTCCACCAAAAGCCACAGAAGTGCAACCTCTGCTTTGTCGCATTTGAGACTCAGCCGTGAGCACAGGATGCTGTGTCTCTTTCCTAAAGAAACGAGTCTAGAAGCAGAACAGGAGCGCTCCCTGATTTCCAGTACACCAAAGTGGTTAAGAATACAGATGTGGAGCCAGGCAGTTGAGGTGGCAACAGCAGCTCCGATACTCACTAGCTGGATGACTTTGGGTGCTCTGGTTTCCTCATTCGTAAAGCAGGGACAGTAGTCATCCCTGTCTCAAAGGGCCGTTGGAAGAGCATCGACACAGTTAAAGTATAAAGCACTTAGAAGAGTGTCTGCAACCTAGTAGGTGTTGACTGCTATTGCTACTGTTATCATCATTATTTTTCCTAACATGAGATTTGTGATTTCTTATATTTAACCCTTCTAACCTCCAATGCCACTAATGCAGAGCTTCTTACCCTGGGCACTATTGACATTTTGGGCTGGATAAGTCTTTGTTGTGGGGGCATTTTAGGATGTTTAGTAGCATCCCTGGCCTCTACCCTCTAGATTTAATAGCATCCTTCTCCAGTTGTGGTGACCAAAAATATGTCCAGACATTGCCAGATGTCCCCTGGGTGCCTAGGGCACGCTCACCCACTGCTCTATTGTCACTGCCTCTTCTTCATGGCTGTTTGGCAAGTTCTGACATGTGCCTCCTCATGAAGAGAGGAAATAACAGGTGTCCAGAAAAAGTATTGAAAGCAGTTAAGTCCTGAGGGAGCCCCTCTCACTGGTATGATCAACTGAAGGTCATTGTAGAAAACCTTAGGGAGAAAGTGGGCAGCTTGTGAGAAGCATTTCTGATGGAAACCAAACGCTTTGGGATTTGTTTCCTGACTCAGATCTCTAGATGCTCAGGGAAAGTTTATTCTGTATGGCCAAGTCAATCCCTTGGGGAAAGTCTACCAGAAGAGAGTCACAGGTGAGGCCGTGACAGAAAGAGGCAAAGTCATCCTTCACTCCCTCAACAAACTAAGGGCTACTTTCATAGCACAGGGAGCAATGAGAAATGAGGTAGCGTCTCTACATCCCAGAAACTTACCATCTAGCCAAAAAGGCAAGTAGACAAAGAGGTGAGCCGTCCTAGATAGAGACTATAAAACTAAGTAGGATCTCAGACAAGTTCTTTATTTTTCTGGATCTTCGTTTCACCAGACATAAGTGAATTCTGTGTTGATGTGAAAGTGTGGGAATGTTGAAATTCCCATTCTCTGTTATGATAAAATGTCCATAAAATTACTATCTGAGGCCCCAAAACACACTTAATCATAAGAGTGTTTGTGATTTTTATTTCTACTTTTCTGAAGGAGTAATAGTTGGTGAGCAGCGGGCTGTGGAAACTTGGGTCATTGTCCGATAGTGTCTGTATAACTTCAGGTTCCAGATTTCCTCCTGAATCCTGCTTGCATCTCTGTAGCTCTGGTCCCCGGCACAGACAAGGGCAGCAAGGGCATATGATTCTTTGTCCCCACATCTGATGTGGTTGGGTGATTCCAGGCTGCTTGGATTTGCAAAATGGGTGGTTTTCATTCTTTCCCGAATGCCAGGCCCATCAAGCTGGGTTGGTTGGTTTCTCCCTAATTTTGCCCACATTACCCAAGGTAGGCAACATGTCAAGCTAGCTGATGGGCTTGCTTTTACTGAAAGTCATGGACATCATTGGCTTGTTGTCTGTCAACTGCTGCATCTTCATGATCCTCATTATCATCGATTCTATCAAGTAGTTCATTCACTTATCTAGCAACCATGCAGTGTTGCATCAAGGGGGTGGGAGGTGGAAAGGACCCATCTTGGCTGGGAAGATTATTTTATCCCTGACATTGTTTAGAATTGCTAGGGCATGGTGGGAATACAAAGCAGACGACCTTCTAGTTGGTTTTGTTTATACATTTTCATGATCACTGTACTCCCTCTATCCCTGCAATAGGGACAGATCCCTCCATATATCCTGACCCTTGGGTACCACTGCTACCACTCAGAGTATGTTCACTATGTGTAAGAAACTTTGTTAGAACCTGAGCATACATGAATTGCTATAGTATATAGCACAGTGGTTAAGAAGTAGGTAGTAGAACCAGACTGCCTGGTTTTGTCATTGCCAAGTGCCAACTAAGTTACTTAACCTCTCTGGGCCTTAGTTTTCCTATTTGTAAACTGGGAAACAATAGTAATACCTACCTTAATTTAAGTTAAATTAAATTAGATTATCTATATCAAGCACTTAGTGCAATGTCTGGCACACAGTACGTGTTAACTATGATTTATTCCAACAGATTTATTGACCACTTGCTGAGTGCCTGACAACATGCTAGGCACTGGGCAGAGATTAACAAATTAGGTTTTACCCAGGCCAATGGGAAAGATTGGAGAAAGGGTGAAGGAAAACTGCATAGAGTAGAGAACATTGGAGCTCATTCTCAGAGAAGGGAAATGAGATTTCAAGAGGAGAAATGGGTTTGATGTGGTTGAAGCAAAGCAAAGAGGTGAGGCATGGTGAGAGACACTGGAGAGATGGGCAGAGGCTGGATTATATAAAGCCATGCTGAGGACCTTGGCTTTATGTTTTATAGGTGATGGAGGATGTTTCAGTCAGACTAAGCTAAGTGGCTTAAAAGAACACAGGTCTCTACCTCACTCATATACATGTCCATCGTGTGGAGGCTACAACTTTTGCTCCATATGCCTTTACTCGGGAACCCATTCCGAGGAAGCAGCCCCTGTGTGAGACATTCTGGACTCTTAGCAAAAGGAAAAAAGAGAGAGAATATGGCACACATGCAATGATTTTAAAGCTTCTACTGAGGAATGAGACACATCACTTTCATTCATATCTCATTGGCCAGTGCAAGTCACATGACTGCACCTGCTGTCAGTGGGGCAGGAGATAATTCTTCCATAGGGAAGAACAGCAAATATTTTGAACAGCAATAAAATCTACCATAGCACACCATAATCAGATCTGGATTGTGAGGAGCAACATATTAAAATATTATAAATTGCAGAGCCCCATCCAAATATCAGTAGTGACCATCAGTTTTGGTAAATTGAGATGCACCACATGGATCCTCCTTCAAAGAAGGACTTGCTGTCCAGCACAAGGAGTGTGGTCAGTAGGTAGCGTATGGCTATCAGCCCTTTCAGGTCTGTCTCAGCTGTAGAGAGCTACATCATCACCTTCTTCCCAGTGACTGAATGAGGCAGATATATAAAGGTTCGACCATTTTGGCCAAAGGGGAACAACCCTGATGGGTGATAGTTGTTCCAGAGTCCCTTTGTGGGGTGTCCTAGGCTTTTCCAGCATTATTGCAGTTCAGCCTCTCCCTCTGCACAATCTTGTTTCCTCCCAGTCACAGGTGTTGATCCCCAATAACCATCTTGTACCTTAAATTCTATCTCAGCATCTGCTTCTGGAGAACCCAACCCGTGATGTTGTTATAATAGCAATGATGATGATAATGTAATTATTATTATAATATATAATAATATCAACAAGATTAAAGTATTTATTTTACTATACTCCCCATTAAGGGCCAACAGAGAGAAATACTCATAATTGAGGTTCCAGAATTAGTCATTAAAACAACAGGTTATTCATTTGAGTTTTATCTGATAAAACCACCATTTTGGTCTTTAAGGATTTTGTACTCCTAGGATAAATATTTCAGGATCACTGTCAGGTCCTTTCAGGGTCAACCAGAAGTTGAAATGTGGGACCCACACCATCTGAAACTCAGAGATTCTGTGCCAACAAGGGCCCTTAAGAGAACCTGCTGGCTCTTATAGCTGCTGGAGCTCTGTACAAAAAACCGCCCTGAAGCCCTTGCTCGCCTGTGGTCTTGTTTGTCATCAGTACCCTATCTGTGATGCCTCTGCTTATTAGAGTGCACTGTAAAAGGACCCATATTTCAAGCCACAGAGACCTGGGCTTGAATTCAAGCTCTCTACCAGCTGTTTGACAGCAGGCAAGTCACTTAATGGCTCTAAAACTCCTCTATAGAATGTGGATGACATTTACCCCATATGGTTACTGTACAGTGAGTAATAGATGAACTATCTGTATGTAAAGTTGTTAGGAATGTGCATGGCACCTAGTAGGGGCTCATTTAATGTGCATCTCTTCCCCTTTCTTTCCTCCCCTCGGATGAAACATGCGAGCATCACTTTCTTTTCTTTTTTTTTCCCCTATAATCCTCAACCAGAGATATGCTTTATTGATTTTAGAGAGAGAGGAAGGGAGGGAAGGAAGGGAAGAGGGAGGAAGAAGAGAGAGAGATAAAGAGGGTGGGGGAGAAGGAGAGAGAGAAACATCGATGGGAGAGGGAAATATCGATTGGTTGCCTCCCATGTGTGCCTTGACCGGGGATTGAACCCGAAACCCAGGTATGTGCCCTGTGGTTGTGGTGATCAAAACCGCAACATTTTGGAGTACAGGATGACACTCCAACTAACTGAGCCACCTGACTAGGGTGCAAACATCCCTTTCTGAATAGGTAGTTTGGTCACCTGACCTGATGGCCCTGGAAAAATGATGATTCTTATTGAGAAATGCACACCATGAAGAAAAATGATAATGGCCCCCTTTTCTCCTGTGCCTGGTGAAACATTTATTTTTGACTAATGTTCTCAGTTGGTCAGGGATGGTTTGAGATGGTTTCTGTTATAGTGTCTAGGCTACGCAGGAAAGAGAACAAGGATCAAATGCCGAGGTTTGTCTCAGGAACACGAGGGAATGGTGGCACACATGCCATACACTTACCATCTTTGTGGCATTTCCACAGGGTGGATTCTCCTTTTCCCCAGTAGGAGTTTTCAGGCCTGCGTCAGCTCGTGGGAAATTAGATCCAGTTTTGCCTGGTCAATAACATTGACTGTGTCTGGCCAAGTGAATAAAAAACATTAGTCAGAGCTGAAATAGGAGGCAGACAGTGGAGTCTCTGATAGATGCTGTTGAATGAAGTTCTTAATATGGTAGTGTCACCTCTTTCTTGAGGACGCAGTTCAAATAGATCCCCAACCATGCTGCTTCCCAAGTGGTAGCATGAGTAAGTCACCTGGGGAATTTGGTACAACACAGATTTCTGGGCTTCACGCCCAGAGATTCTGATTCAGTAAGTCTGGAGTAAAGCCTGGGAATTTGCATTTGTGAGTACTCAGAGTGATGCTGCTCATGGACCCTGTGTTGAGTGGCTCCGTTTTCAGACCTTGCTTCTATGTGTGGTCTGTGAGCCAGCAACATCAGCATCATTGGGGAAGCTGTTGGACAAGCAGACTCTGAGCCCCACCCAGGGTCCCTGAATTGGAATCTGCATTTAACAAGATCCCCAGGAAATTCATATGAGATTCAAGCTTGAGAAAAACTGGACTAGGATCTCTCCTTTGCTGGGATAGGTGCTAGCACTTTCTTCCCACCATCCCTTTCCTGCATTGCTAATAGCCCTTATCACACATTATTATAATTGGAATGATCTACTATTAGACTATGAGCTTTTGGGAACAGGAGACACATTTTCATCATTGTATATCCATTTCCTAAGACAGTACCTGGAATGCACAAGGCCCTCAGAAGATGCATGTTGAATGAACAAATATGGCAGCCCCCAGACCTTAGACTCCATTGACCACCCCCACCCAAGTCTTGTTCAAGTTCTCTTTTGTGCAGTCTTTGAAGAGAGACTTTTCTCACTGCTTCAGGATTATGGATGCCTCACAAGGGGAATATTTGAGCCATTTAGGAGCACAAGGGATTTCCAGGCACACCAGCTCTTATTGACATGCAAACAGTTGCTGCCCTAATTATGAATCATTTCCCTCTATTCATGTGAGCAAGTCATGAGGATTCTCTATTTGGCAACATCTTTTTGCAGGATTCATGGCTCACGAGGTGACCAGAGTATCTGATCTCCTATTTGAAGCTTTTAATTTCTACAATACCACCTTTGTATTTTGCTTCGTTAGGCATCCTGGGCTTGGTGCCTTTGTAAGGGCACCCTATTGCATTGTGGAACGGAGGGAAGGAAGATGTAGCTAATGGGACTTCTGTCCTTAAACGTGGCATACATGCTGTGTTGGGAATGAGAAGACTAAGGTTGTCATCACGACAGTGCCATCTTCTTTGTGACCTGAGAAATATCACCTCTTTCCTCTTTGTTTTCTCATGACAGATCTGGGTTTTATTAGTAGTTTTACTGCCTTTCTCTGTTTCTCTTTCTTAACCTTCCTCTCTTCATTACTCCCTTCCCTCTTGCTCTCCTCCCTTCTTTCCTTCCTTTCTTCTCTCCTTCCTTCCTAGTTCCCTCTTTTTCTCTCTCCTCCCCCTTCCTTTTTTGTTCTTTCCTCCCTCTGTCTCTCTCCTTTCCTTCCTTCTCATCCCTTTTTCTCCCTCCTTCACCCCTCCCTTCCTCTCTCTCTTTTTTTAATCCTCACCGGAGGATGTGTTTATTGATGAGAGAAAGAGAGAGAGACAGACAGACATCAATACATTGTCTTCCATATTAGCCCTGACCAGATATTGGACCCACAACCTAGGTACATGCCTTGACCAGTAATTGAACCGGCCACCTTTTGGTGTATGAAATGATGCTCCAACCAGCTGAGCCACCTGGCCTGGGCTTTCCTCTCTCTTTTTAATTTGCTTTTTTTTTCTCCGTCTCCCTATCCCTTTCTTCCCAACCCCCCAGCATTCCTCTCTTTTTTATTTCCTTTTTTTTCTCCTTCCCTCCATTTCTTCCCCCCATCCCTTTTTTTTTTTCTCCCAGCAGACCACGTCTTCAAGAATTTCCTGTGGGGTGCCAACACATAAGCCAGGTATAAATGGAACTTCCTAGCCGAAGTGGCCATGATGTGGTTGGTCTGAAGCACCAGCCTTCTCCACATTCCTGTCTTTGAAACAACTCCACAGAATCCCAGGTTTTCATGAAATGCAGTTTGTAACCACAGGGTTTGATGATCTCTGATGGGTATTTTGTTTATAACAATTTAAAATAAGATATATAGGAGTAAATAAGACAAGTCAGGTAAGAAACTCTTATTTGGCATCTTAACAGCAAGGCAACTTTAAAGCTGTCACCCTGGGACCTCAGAAGGGGGAGCCCTTGCTATTCAGAGTCACACACACTGTTTCTGACTCAGATGAGGTTCCTGGTCATCTGCATCCTCACGCCTTTGTCATGGTCCTACCTACATCTCACCTAACTTCCTAGCTTGGCTCTGGCTCTGTACTTCAGCTCTTGGTCAAGCCTTCTTCTTTTATAAGTATATAGATAGTGGCCCTTCATACATCCATTCACTAAATCCACTCTCAACAAAAATTGATTACATTGAGTTCCACATGCCAGACACTGTAATGGTCACTGGGGCACAGCAATACATCAGACACTATGCTGCCCTCAATGATTTTGCAGTCAGGCTAAACATGTAAACACATCAATACCAAACAGTTTGTTAAGTCCAATGATAGAAACCTGTGTAAGGCAGTGAAGGGAGAGCATCAATTCTCTGGGGAGGCTTGGTGGGATCAGGGAAGGTTTCCCAAGAAAGATGACATTTTGGCTAGGTTTTGAAGGAAACATCCAAAAATTAGACAAGGGAGGAGGTAAGGCATTTGAAGCTGTAGACTAGAAGTACAAAGACTCAGAATTAGGAAACCATAGAGCATTCTGGGACAACTGCTGGCAATTAGAATTATTCAGGAATACTGCTGTTTAAAGGGGGATGGTGACCGGTGGTTGATGAAATTAGAGAGACAAGACCAGATTATGAAGGTCCTAGTATTTTAAGCTAAGAAGCTTTATGTTGTAAATGTTAGGGCAACAATGAAATCTTTTTGCAAATCTCTTTTCCCTTAAAAGTAATGGTGGAAAATTTAGAAGACAAATAAAAATGAAAGAAGTAGAAAAAACCCCTCCACCTTACCTGTGGACACTCACCCTCCAACAATTATCGTTCTTGGGTAGTTTCTTCCAGTGCTTTCTTTATGCAGGTCTTACCTAGTGGAGGTAATAGTAATGGATAGTCTTAAACAGAAGAGCCATATTCAGACTTGCCCATTAAAGCAGTCACATTATGGGCTGACTGATAGCGTGAACCCTATACAAAATCTCAATGAACTAGAAATGACTTACTAGTCTTTTGTTTTTAAATGCTTTATTTTAGAATAATTTAGATTTACAGAAAAAGTTACAAACATAGTCCGGAGAGCATATGTATGCCCCTCACCCTAGTTTCCCACTTAATAGTCTTTTAATTAATTGAGGCTTATTGCCATTACTTGTTAATCAAATAAGAAAATAGGCAAGTCATGGGCTCTGTCTAAAAACATAATGGCTGGTTGTTGCTTCCCTGGGCCTCCCCTATCCCTTACAGCTATAATGCTGGGCACTGAGAGCTCACATTGATAAACACATCAGTGGATCTTTTACTGAAGCAGGAAATTAACTCAGATGGTAGAGAGATTCTTCACCACACAAGCTGAAATAAACATAGCTTTCAATTCCACCTGAAATGAAGTCACAGTATCCCCATCCTAGGAACATCTCTGAGGCTCATGAATTCATAGCCAGCTGGTTTCAAACTCTCAGCTCTGATGGGTTTGACTCTAGGTCTTTCTTGTCTGGGTGTGAACTGGGTGAAGTAGGAGCCCAGATATTATTATTTTTTATCATTTTTTATTAATGTTTGATTATAATTGTCTCCATTTTCCCACCACCGCTTTCCCTACCCATCCCCACCTCCCACTATCAATCCTACCTCCCTTTGGCTTTGTCCATGGGTCCTTTATGCATGTACTTTGATGACCCTTTCCC
This sequence comes from Macrotus californicus, assembly GCA_007922815.1. Taxonomy (NCBI): domain Eukaryota; kingdom Metazoa; phylum Chordata; class Mammalia; order Chiroptera; family Phyllostomidae; genus Macrotus; species Macrotus californicus. The sequence continues at coordinate 18,285 of VMDR010007061.1, read as the reverse complement.
TTCTTTCTCCCTTTAGCTCTCCCCCCCCCCTCCCCTGTGGTTACTGTCAGTTTGTTCTTAATTTCAATATCTCTGGTTATATTTTGCTTATTATGTTGTACTAGAAACAGGGTGTCTACATGATCAGGCTGAAGGGTGTAGCCACACTACTGACTAGGTCTTCTCCAACTACAAATCATTTAACAGCTCACATGTTCCCTTCTGTACTTAAGCAATATGAGTCCCCCAGACTACACTGCCTGAGCCAGGCTGTTTAGTTCTTTGCAGCTTCTGAGTTCCTCAGGCTCCACTTGGTTTTCGCACTCTGGCTAAATGCAGGTAATCGGAACCCAATTTATTAGACACCTCTGTGGTCAGCTGCAGTAGGAGACTTCAAATAGGAACCAGTAGTCACAATACACAAACTCCAAGTCTTGATATTAGAGTTGTACCTAATTATCTTTCTCTCCTCCATGACGTCTGTATTACCAAAACAGTTCTTTTGATTGTTTATATTCTGACTCAAATATCTCTGCTTCTTATTTGCCTCAAGCTTATTATTTTATTATCATCTTATTATTTTACTGAAGGGGAGATGTTTCTATGGTGATACAGAGACTTTACTACTTTGAACCAAGTTAAAGCACATTAGCCCCTGTTAGGAATTTTTTTAGTGGGGACATGATTTAGGATGCTATGGAGTTTGTAACATGGGATAGCTATAAGGCCCTTTCTAATTCCCCTTTTTATGTGTTTTATATATGTTAATATTCAAGTTTGTGGGGATGAACTTAGCATGTAGGGGTGGGCACAGATCCCCAGTAGATACTACCTTTACTCTGATTAGCTTGCTCACATAATGTATTAGTGTAAGTTTTCAGCCTAACACCACAGTGTACCAAGGATGAATATGCCCTTACCTATCCTTCTGGAAGCCAGAGCTACTGGAAGAGACTGGTAAGGAAGGGAGCAAACTGTTACAACAGTGGTGATATGGATTTCACATGAGACAAAGGGAAGGCCACTGAGCAGCTACACTGTCCCTGGTGGGGACCACACAGTGGTCTGGTCACTGTGCTTCAGCTCTGCTGCCCAGCCTTGTTAGCCATCTCTCTTGGAATGGTCTGGCTCTAGTGACAGACCCCCACTAGATTGACATATAAACCATCATGAACATGTATCTATTGCCACTGAAGAAAAGAGTCAGCGGCCATCAAGCAGACAGTGTTGAGGTAGATAAATGAGTTTTCCCTCATGGGCCAAACCGCATGGGAAGCTAAATAACAATCAGAGGATTCCTCAGCCATTACCATTAGGGATGGCAGGACCTGCTTGTTTTGACTTATAACATCTCTTCCCAAATCCACATTCAATGAACTGTACACATCTGTTCACAGAATTATACACATATCTTCCCAAATCCAACATTCAGGTTGGTTGCTTGCAATAGGCCACGGTGGGAATATCTACACCATGACAGTTGGCAGAGGTTACAAACTACAGCTCTCCCCCTCCTCAGAAATCTGGTTGTTAAACATTCACCAGCATACCGCTTGTTCTATTACATCCGTATAATGTGTATTCAAGTTGATAAGATAGTCTGTACATGTCCTGGGCTGTCCTGGGAGGGCGTGACCTACGCCTTCTTCCTTTATTGTCCTTGTTGTGTGTGTGGTTGGGCAAGAACTCATGTGATGGATGGATCAACTGTTAAATCCTAGCCTATTTTTTTCTTTTCAGTTCTTTTCAGTTCATATTACTTCTTTCTAATTTGCTGTGCATCTTGTATTCTGTGGGTAACATGGGTTCTAGATTCCAAATTCTTTGGAGCCACCTCACTGTTGGGGAGGGCGTGGAGGGATAAAACAAAACAACAGTGAAGACAGGGCTGTTGTCATATTTAGTGACTGTTTCCAGCTACCATTCAATGTCTTTCCTAAAGCATAAGAAATAAATTTAATGGAAACTTAAATTTTATGCCAAAAGTAGCCTTCTGCTGATCTCAGGTCTTGGTTTGGACAAATGGAAGGCAGCAAAAGCCTCCACTAAGTGGATTTTGCTCTTCTTAATGAGGGCGATAGTGCCAAAAAAATTAAGTTTCTTTCATTAGTGAAAATGAGGCTCCTTCATCATCTTGCACATTACACAAAGAAAGAAGGGGAAAATATAAGGCAATAAGAAAGGGAAGGAGCCTAGACAAAGTAAACAATTAGTTTTGATTTATTGATTCCTGCATGAAGATAGAGCTTTTGACAGAACAAGCAGCATCTTTCTTAATTAGTGTCATGATTTTCCAGCAGTTATTGACAAGGCAGTTCCTTCTGCCCTATTGTTTTCTTAATGCCAGCCTTTTTTCCTGTGCTCCACACCATCTCATTCGGGGTCTCCATCAGAGGGATGAGAGGGAAAGAAGATGCTCTGCTGCTCCCTAGGAAAGTGCAGGAGTGCCTGGACTGCAGCATAATATAGTGTTAGGACCAGCTTTGGACTCAAATTCCAGCTGTGTCACTTAGCAGTGATATGGCCTTGGGCAAGTTTTTAATCTCATTGGGTCCTAGAATACTTAGCTTGCCCACCTATAAAATGGAATAAGTAGACCTGCCTAATGATTTTGTTGAGAGAATTATAGCTGGGCTATGGACCAAATTTCACAGTTCATGAGGAAAGTGGCAGTTGTTCATAATAGTAATGATTGGACAGATTAATTTCTGCAGTCTGCTGACAGGTGCAGTGTTGATTATACTAAGAAATACTTACTGAGAACCCTCTGTGTGCCAGAAACTATTCTAGACACTGAAGCTGTATCAGTGAACAAAACAGACCAAAAAAATCCCTGACCTCTTGGAGCTTACATCCTAGCATATCACTGAAAATTCACAGTGAAAATTATTATTTGAGCTGAGGAGATGCTGGATGTCTGAGCTCATGGACAAGGCTCTCAACTGAAACCTCATTCCTGTATTTGGAAAATGAAAGGGGCATGATCTAAGCCCACTGGGAGGAAGTTGAGGGGTGCCACTTCTTAAAGCCAACATTTATTGAGCCCTTAAAATGAGGCAACATCTCATTAACCGTTGGAGGTAGATTTTCTGCAGGAAACAATTGAGACACAGAGAATTCAGGAAACTTGCCCGAGGGCACGCGTCTTAATGTTGGCAGAGTCAGGTTTCAAACCCAGCTGTACCTAATCCTGAGCTCATGCCCTGAGACACCAACTTGATGGATGGAATCTTTTCTTCAAACTCTCCTTCACTCCGGATTCAGGCCCAGGTCCTGGGATTAGGTTTCCGGAGAAAAGTCTGATTTCAGTTAATTTTAATATATAAGCTTTACAAGAGCAGGGAACATGTCTTTTTGGCTGGTGACTGCATTCTAGAAGCTAAATGAGTTCTCAAAACTTATTAATTTCCCAAAAATAGTTTGAACAAATGAGTGACTCAATCAATGAATGGGATGTATCCTTTCTGGTCTTTGCTGGTCTTTCTGTAGAAAGGAAAACAGACAAGGTGTACTTATTCAGCACAAAGGACAGCGACACACGTTTCTTTGCTGAGATGGCATTGCCTTTGATGAACAGTCAGTAGATTGGTGGACTCAGAAGGTATGATGGCATAGAAAAATGGCAGGAAATGAGAAACTTATAAGGTAAGGTCATGGAGGGTCTTGAATGGCATACTAAAGTGATTGGACTTGATCCAAGGACTGTAGGGAGCCAATGAAAAGTTGTTAAATGCTCAAATACATAAGCATTACAACAAAAATTCCAGAACCAAGAAGAGGAAAGGGTTGCCCAAGGCCAGACCACAGAATGGTAACAGAGCAGAAACTGAAAACCCTGAAGCCAGAGAATTTTCTTCTAAGCCACACTGTGTGTGTTTTTTTTAATTCTTATGGGAAAATGTGAAGTGAGCTTTAACTCTAGGCTATTTGTGCTCAGGATAGGTTTTTGTTTTTGATCATCTCCATCAGGAGGGAAAGATTTCTGCCTATGGAGCAGAGTTTGAGAGACACCCCTATGTACCAACAAATGCTAACTGCTCCAACACTGTGTGCCTGGTCAAAGGGATAATTAGGGACAGGGACCCCAGAGGGACAAAGAGGGGCTGTGGGTCAGCAATGTGGAGAACATTTTAAAATTTGCCTCTGGAAATATATTGGAAGAGGATCTAGGATGTTTTTAACATTGTGGAAGAGTGCTTAGGACTCTGTGTCTACCATTCCTGGTATCATCAGTCATGGCGTGTGCATACACACACTCACACACACAGAGACAAGCATAAACACCTTCCAACACACTCCTCAATGTTCACCTCATGCTTCTGGCCATACCCACACATGCACACTCTCGACATATATTTTCCACACATCCTCACACAATCTGAATACACATAAACACACAGTACCCACACTCAGTGAAAAATATCCTCCACACACTCACAGAGGCAAGAGCAGATGCAATGCCTTAAGTTCACGCACTCACACACACCTGCAAACACATCAAGAATGCACATGCCATGCACAATTTTCACAACACACCATACAACTCATGCTCTTGGCCTCAGAAATGTACCACACACCTGTGTTGAAACCTTCCCACCCACAAGGTGCACACACCTCATGCTCACCCACCCACCCAAGTCACACCAACATTCATTCTTTTCTATCTCATCACAGCAAGCCACAGGCCACATTCTGTATTTACATCTCTATCCATACCTCTGTTACTTACATATATCCACACACACAGCCCATACACACACATGTACACAGTCTCGTCACAGACATACATGAAAACACAAACATGCTACAACAAACCCACACATATACACCATATTTATTTCCTAGGGATCATAATTCCGCAGTGAAAAAATTGCCTGGGGCCAAACACAATCCTCACCTAGGATCACTAATAAAAATATTATTTAAAGCTTAAAATTTTTATAGGGAAATGAAATTCTATTTGCCTATTTTTAGCTCCCCTGAGGTTAAATATGGCCTTATTCCATGCTCAAGCAGCTTCTGGCATTATGTAACTTCAACAGCTCTGACTCCTGACGTCAGCGCCTGCTCTACCCTGGGTGACAGGTGAGCGAGGCCCTTTCATCCAGCAGCAGCAGCAGCAGCAGCAGCAGGTGTTCTAGGTAAAGGGATATTTCATGCTCTGGTTAAGGGGTGGAATATTTGGAACAGTTTGATGAGCTTCCTTGATCATATATAGCAAGCCTGGCTCAGTGACTGAGGCCCAGACCAATCTCATGTACCCTTTTCTTCCTAAGCTCTCTTGGTGTGAGACAAATGTCTGGGAAAAACAGTGGGAACTGCAGTTGACCAGGCTCAACTTCTGAGCCTGAGTGTGGAAGGGCAGCTAGTAGGAAAGATGAGGGGACCATGTCAAGAGACTACAGTTAACGCCTTCCTCATATTCACAGAGGGATTCCAGAATCCACCTACTGGCAGAGATGGAGTGGCCACTGCAGCACCAGGTGGGGTCAGTGTAGCGCATGGTGCCTGGAGCCAGGCTACCTTGGATCAAATTCTAGCTCCCTTATCTTTTAGCTCCTTGACTCTGGGCAAGTTATTTCACTTCTCCAAGCCTCACTTTTCCCAGCTCTAAAATGGGGATTGTTGTGATATTCAAAAGAGATAATCATGAAAAGAGCTGAGTATAGTGCACAGCACATAGGAAACAATAGTTATCATCATCTTCATTTCTTAAGAAACCAAGCCTATTTTGTGGGTGTACGTGTCAGTTCAGGCCAGGACTGACTGCATTCTCAGGAATCCCTGCTCTTTTATTTTTCCTTTGAAGGCAACACTTTACTCTTCACCCATATTGACCTTTTGGTAGTTCCCCAAATATACTACATTTGCTCACAGCTCTGTTTCTCTTCTCATGCTGTCTCATTGCCATATGCTGCCATCCTCTCCCTTATTGGCTTGGCAAACATTTACTCACCCTTCGAGAGCAGGCTCAAATGTCACTTGTCTTATATGGCCTTCCCACATACCTACGTCTTAGGTTTCTTCTGATCTCTCACTGCACATGATGCCCCACATCCTTCCCCTTGTGACAGATGTGGTCTTTTTTGGCAGCAGCCAGGGACAGGGAGAGTAGCTAAGAAAGAGGGCTCATTACAGTCTTCAAGAAAAAATGAGCTCAGTCTACTTCAAGCCTTACTCCTCAGTGTGTGTTCTGTGGAGTCGACCTCATCACGGAGGAGCTTGTCAGAGATGCAGAATCTCAACCCTCCCCTAGACCTACTGAATCAGAACATACATTTTAATAATGAGGTAATTTACTTGTATAATAAAGTTTGAGAAGCACTGTGTAGGGCTCCCATCATGCAGTGAAGGTGACAAGTAGGACAAGTGAAGTCATGTACATCCATGAACACTTGGCTTATTAAGTTTTGTTTCAACCATGACTGTGGAAGAAACCCCAGGTCGATACCATATGTGTGCAAGATGCAATCAAGAATGTAATGCTGGTCTCTCCCTTTTATTGAGTCCCTGAACTTTCTCTATATTATCTTCCTCATTGCCCTCATCTTTTTTAGTTTTTATATTTTGAATCTATTGGGGTGTACAATTTTGTAATATATCATCTGTATATTGTATTGTGTACTTACCACCCAAAGTCAAGTCTCCTTCCACCACCTCTCCCAAACTCTATCCCAATAGTTCCCAGGTAAAACCAGCAGAGTAGGGTTTACCCTCCCCCTAATTGTTATTTACTTTGCTTGCTAAGTATTTTTTTGTATATTATCATTAATGCGAGGAGGAAGCTCCACAGATGGGATAACCATGAACGTTACCCACTTTCTTTGAGTTTCAATGGATGGTGTCTTCTCTCCATTTAGCTGAACAACAGAGTTCAGCTTCTTCTTATGGTCACAAGAATATAAAGACTCTGTAGCTGTATCCTCTTCATATTATCTTATCCACCAAGACATGTTCCCTCAAATCTTCCCAACTAGTCTCTGTGTCTTCTGTTGTTTTATAAGAATATTTTCAAATTTACATGACTGCATAATTAAACCTTTCCAAGCTCTTGAACTAAATATGTCTGTATGCTTATTAATTAGCCAATACACATCTTTCATTCAGAAAAAAACTAGATTTCCCTGCTGATCATTCCGCACATCATCACATGCCCCCTTTATTGTCTTTACCTCTAGACTCTAATCTCCATGAGAATAGGACTGTGGAGTAGCTGGCACCTAGTAAGTATGCTCAGGAAATTTTTCTTAGCTGAATGAATAAATAGGACCCTTGAGCCCAGGGAGTCTGACTTCTTCATCTCCACATCCCTAAGGTTCCTGACACAAAGTAGGTGTTATAATCTATTTTGAACAAATGAATGGACAGAAACAGCAAGCAGTTCTGCAGCCTTTGCCTGTAGGGATCAGTATGGCTCTCTAGATGAAATTATGTGAGAAAAAGATTAGGGAAGGAAACAAAGTAGAAACTCTATTTCATGCATATTATTATATTGCCTTTTCATTCAGCGTAAATGAACAAAAGGGGCTAGTTCCAACAATGGAACTGTGAAAAAACTCAGATATGCATATAACAAGTCTACCACTCCCTAGAATTAAATTAATCTGGCTGAGCTATTTATTTCAGACTGTCTTCTTTTTCTGCAAAATAAATATGGTGTCCTCCATATGAGTCAGGAGAGGTTGTCTGTGTGTCTGCTTTTGCCTTAGGCCGTGTGAGTTTCTCTACTTATTTCCCCATGTCTGTCTGAGTCTGAATCTCCCAGGATTTGTGGGTGACTAGCAACAGAAACCAATTGTAGATGACTTAAACAAATAGATGATATATTAGCGAAGAAATGGGATAACTCGCAGAATTGGGGCGAATGTTGGAGAACCTCGCTTTAGGAAAGAAAGAGACCAGGAAGCTTTCAGAGAACTGGAAGTGAAGGTGTCTTTTCAGTGCACTCTGTCACTGAGATGATTGAACTTCAGTCATTTCCATGATTGGGTCAGTCAAACCAAGATTCACCTTCCAGCATGTGATAGCCTCCCTTGGGTCCCAAGTTCAGTCCTTGGACAGGCAAGGATAGAACACCAGTTTGATGGACTGATCAAGACTGCATCAGAAGTAGAATAGATAACATTGGAGACAGCAGAGTGGCTCCCCAAAGGTGTCCATATTCTAATTCCAGGAACTGAGAATACGCTCTGGAGCATACAAGGGGGCATTAGGGCTGCAGATGGAATTGAGGTTGCTAATCAGTTGCCTCTCAGGGGTTCTTTAAAGGTGGATGAAGTAGGTAGATGAGTGTCAGAGTAGTGCATGGTGGGAAAAACTCAACTAGCCAGCGCTGACTTTGAAGATGGAAGACCATGAGCCAAAGAATGAGGGAAGTCTCTAGAGAATGAATCCAGAAAGGACTGCAACTCTGCTGACACCTTAACTTTAGCCCCCCATGAAACCCATTCGGGACTCTGACCTCAAAATAAGAAGTTCATGTTATTTGAAGCCACCAAGTTTGTGGTAGTTTTGTCACAGCAGCCTAGGGAATGAATATGGAAATCAATCAGAGAAAACAACACATGTCAAAAACAAGGTCAGCCTCTAAGGGTCTGTTTCTATGTTGGCTTTTAATGTGGTGGCTGCAGTCCACTCATGGATGGGGAATCAGAGTTTTGTTTTAAGACCTAGTTTTGTTTCAAGAGGAGGTACTTAAAGAATGTTGGCCTCATAAATTGATATATAGTGGAATCATCTTTCTCTTGGTTCTCCCCATTGTGGTGTTCAGAGGATTATAGAGGTATTCTCTGCCCATTTTTCTAGGGCCTTGTGGTGGGACTCCATTGTGTGGCTTGCCACAAGGGGAGGGGAGAGAGTGCTCAGGCCCTGCTTCCCACAAGGTGTTTAGATAAGGCAATAATGTGCCCCGGAGTATAAATCCCACCCATTCCTAGGTTCAGCAAACAGAGAGATGTGGCCCTCTGGAGAGGCCAAACCTGATGTTCCAGGATGTTTGCCAGTCTTCTCTGGAGCTTGAGAAAATATTGTACTTGATGATCATTCATTTTGATTACCCTTCTGCTCCAGGGTATATGATCCTTTTTTTCTGCAAGGTTTGGGAACAAAGCATCTCTGGGCATTCATCTATGCCCATCAGAAATCAGTGTTGTGATATAATTACATTTGTGAAACAGATGGATCATCAACGAGCACGTGGCTGAAGCTCCTGTTGCAGAGAAAGGCAACAGATCTGAGGGCTGGGATGGGGGTGGGGGCCTGAACGCTTCTCTCTGTTCCCAGATAAGAGCCAATTAATTGGTTGGTGTCTATGATGTTTTTGTAAGGAGGTTGGCAGGGAGATAAATGCAGAAGCTTGGGGAAGGGAATTCATATTTATTAAACAGCTACTATGTGCTGGGGTTTTTCCATACCTAGCTCATTGAACTTTTACAATGGAGCTAAAGAGTGGCTTTAATTATTCCTACTTTTCCAAGTGAGGAAACTGAGCTCAGGGCAGATGAGTTAGGAGCATATATACAGATACCCAGCTAATGTGGTAGTCATTGGTGTTGCCTGCCAAGTATTTCCAGTTCCCCTCCCAAGCACATGAGAATTTCTCTGGTCTTTGTCTTCCCCGAAGTGCAATTTCTCTTCCCTGACCTTCAGATGTGGAGAGGAACGTGCAACTTGTTTAGGACAGTGAAATGTGGGCAGACATGCACTGGATCTCTTCTGGGTGAAAGATGTAAAAGCCACTCTGTTGCTTGCCACCTGCCCTTTGTTTCCAGTGCAGTGAGGGCAGTGTCCCAGATGGAGGCCACTCTGTGAGTGGGGTCTTGGCAGTGAGGATGCTATGGAGCAGGGCCCCAGCCAGGGTATGAGAGACATGATTCATAAGTGAGAAATAAAACTTTGTTTTAAGCCACTGAGATTTTCGAGGCAGTTTGGTACCTAACGCTGCCTAATACATCTGTCAAGGCAAAGATCTGGAATTCGAACATTTGTTAGTGTGGTTTTCACTCACTCATCATGATTTCTTATTCATGATCTGTGCAGCGAGTTAGAGCTTCAGGTCGTTTGCCTATGATTCTTGATTCAGCTGGGTCTGTGAAGGCCAGCAGGCTTCCAAGGCTCTGACATTGTTTTTCTAAGGGTGTTTCTGTCTCTCCAGGAAGAGTTCAAAGATGGGGACTTCTCCCACTCTCCATGTCTCTCATGGCCAGCAGGACTGCTCACATTGTAGATGCTGATGAAAGATTTATGGCAGGAGTTAACAGAACCTATTGAAATGGTTAAGGAAATAATGAAACGGAGTGGAACGGAACGGAATGAACTGGGACACAGTGGCTTGAAATGGAAGAGCTTGAGTGGCAACGGAAAGAGATGAAATGGAAGTAGATTAGGACAGAATGGATTGAACTGGAATGGAATGGACTGAGTTGGAATTTGAAGGGGTGGAAAGGCTGAGAATAGAATAGCTTGGAGTGGAATGACGTGGAGTGAAATATTCAGGTAGGATGGAATGGAATGAATTGGATAGAACAGAATTATTTATTGCAGTAAAGGAATAGGTCAGGTGTGAAAGAGTTCTTTTCCTCTAGTCCCCTCTCCCCAACCCCTACCACAACAGGCAAATAGCCGATATGCTATACTAATGGTGTCGAGAAAAATGCCATTGTTTAAAAGGTGCCCCTATCTGAGGGAAATAATTTTTCTTTTGAGGGTAATAATTTCTATCTCCTCATTAGATCCACCCACTTGTTTCAGGGATAGCCTCTGGCCTTTAATAGTAGGCAGGTGCCTATGCATGAGGTGAGATGGAGGACATTCCCAATTGGGGTACCCAGAGCACAGTCTTTGAACCAGCTAGCAATTACTGGGCATGGCAGAAGTATTGCTGGGCCAGGGGGCATTTGGCCAGGGCCATTTTGGAGATGTGCATCTTACTATCCCATAAGTTTCTCTGTTCCTTCTCCACTTCTCTCCCTCTTCCCCACTTCTCTCCCTCTGCCCCTGGTCGGTGATCCCTCTATAGTAACAGAGCCTTTCTCTGCTTTTTCCTTTCCTCTCCCAGAATGACGGAATGTGCTTGGAAACAGTTGCTGAGGGAGCAATCTTGTTTTTGAAAAAGAAACTATAAAAAGGGTGTTTGTTGGGATGCCAAAGTGGAGTGAGCCTTATTTAAGTAAGTGGGGTGGTGGGAATCTGTTTATACAGCAAGAAAACGCAGGCTGAGTGTCTGCTGTTTCTTAAGTGGATGGTATTTTGAAAAGCTTTTATGATCTATCCTTAATTCATTGTTACTCCTTCCCACCCCAGAAAGTGTGCCTTCCTGGCATTATTCATGTCATTTGGGTTAAGCGGCAGAAAATTGACAGCCAGTGTGAGCCTGTGCTTACCTAACAGCGATCTGTGTGTGTGCAGCTTAGAGAGTGCTGTGCACATGTACATAACCGGGTGCATCCATAACCACTGTGAGGATTAAATGCGGTGATATTTGTAACATGTTCAGGACAGAGCTTGGCACATAATAAGCTCAAATTAGTATTAGCCCATTATTTAGCTGTGAGCACATGTGCGTATGCACCTGATCCTGCAAATGTTCACTGATGGGTACAATATAAAATTACATCCTTGTGCACAAAAGCTGAGCACACCTGTGGGATTCTGCTTATACACAGACCTGTATGCACACCTCTAACGACATGTATATACAACTAGATGTGCTCTTATCCATGTACAGGACTCCACACTGAGCATCATCAAAATGTGAAGGCACAAAAGAAGGAACTGAACATTTATGGAGGTTTTCTTTTTAAACAACAGATTTTCAGAAATGATTTGCAAATTTCTTCTGGAAACGTGACTGAAGGCTTTTCAAGAATGCATGAGAAGATCCCCATTTAGAACCTTATTTCTATATTCTACTCTTTCTTGGTTCCAAATGGCTCTTTCCTCTCCATAGTCTTGATACCACCTGAATCCTGATCTTATGTGTTCATTTGTCCATTCATTCATTCATTCCACTAATGTGCTTTCTATACCTATTGTAGGCAAGACATGGTGCTGGGTACTGAACTAAAAAACAGATATGTGTCTTCCTTCTTAGAACTGGTAATCTACCTTGGCATTAAGTAAATTGTTTGCTAGTATGTGTGAAGCAATTTATAGTCACAAAGCTCTAATGCATACATTGTCATACTTGGTTAGCACATCACTGAAGGTTTTTGATTTTGGAACTATTATACCTGGATTCAGATCTTAGCTGTAGCAATTACTTGCTGTAAGTGGACAGTTTCACCTTTCTGTTCCCCACTCAGAGATCACAAAATTACTCACTTCATAAAATGTTGGTGAGGATTGAAAGAATTCATATACAAAAACTCTTTAAAACAGTGTGTGGAACAAACTAAGTGCTACAGGTTGTTGCTAAAATTGCTATTGACTATTCTCTCAGCAAACCTGTACAGCTAATGAAGTTATCCCCATTTTGCACATACAAAAACAGGACTAGAGCAGCTCAATGTTACCCTGGGATGACTGTCACTGCCTCTCAGCTGTCCTCCCTGCCTGCTCCCAGGAGGGAGACCATCTCCCATCCCCCAGTCATTCACTCCCTCTCCCAGTTTCCCAGGAACTGGTGGTGAACACAAATTTGAATCTTGCTCTGAGAAGGGAGCATCAGAAATAGCTGCGTAAGGTCCAGTAAGTATCCACCTCCCTGTTTGTCTGGTCTCACGACGCTCCTGCTTCTATTCATCTCCAGTGTCTCATTCCCTCTAGCGTGAGTTCCTCAATTAGTTTGAAACAAGATTTTTATGTTGAGAAGTATCGGTGGAGAGTGGTGGGATTGGGGGTAAATTATGGTGCATTAGAAAGAACTAGGGTCCCAGTCACTTCCTGGCTAGGTGGTTACCTGTTCTCTTTGTACCTCATATGCAAAAAGGGATCAGAGTTTTTTTCCAGAGTTCCCCCTCATGGCAGTGTAGAAATTGTGGAGAAAGCATGGGTTTTGCCTTCAAAATGACCAGCATCCTGTCCCAGCTCTGCCTCACCATCACTTGGGACTTGCTTGTCTTTCTAAGGCTGAATCAGCCCGAGTTCTTAGTTAAAAGTAAAAGGACCCAACTCTGAATAATTCTAGCAGAAAATGAATTTATTGAAAAGATACTAGGGAGTTCATAGGATTTCCAGGGTGTCTTGGGAACTAGCTTGGAAAACAAGCAGAGACAAAGAGAGACACAGTAGCCAGAACCACCGCCAAAACCATGACACAGAAGCTGTCCTGTAAGGACCCTGCTAATGCCCCCACGGGACACTGGATATTGCCACCGTGTCTCTTCTCCTCAGATGGCTTCTCCACCATCCCTGTTTCTTGCACCATCAGCTCCCACTTCAAAGTTTATGGCCGACGCATCTGATTGGCCAAGCCTAGGCCGCATGCTCTTGGCTGAACAGCAAGGGAGGATAAGAAAGCAAGTATCTGGTCTTTCCAGCTTCTGGGAGTAGACCTCATCTCTCTCCAAGGCTCATGAGATGTGGAGCTCCCCAGACATAGAAAGAAATGCTTAAGATGATTGAAACAACAACAAAACAAGCATAACCAAACTGGGGAAAAGACCCATCTCCAGGAATTACTGTGGAGGGTATATGAGTTAACCCTCATGAAGTGCTTAGGCAAAGGACATAGCACATTATATGCACTCAACAAATGCTTATTTCCTGACCCAGTTTCTTAGACACTCCTTTAGGACCTCAGTTTCAGAGGCGGTTCCCAGAAGGCTATCTTTCCTAGCTGTATTAAGTGGTAGAAGCTGCTTTGCTCTATGATGTTGATTTGTTGCCAAACCCCCAGTGGTTCATGGATGTTCCTGATAATGACTGTGCTTGAGACATGAGGAAAGGGAGCCTAGTGCTGTCCACTTCTGAGAAGGCACTCAGGTTTGAAAATGGTCTTATTCCCTTGTCTAGAATGCCTGAAGTTTCATTCAGGAGATTGACAGAAATGGATATGAATAGGCCTTGGTTCATTAATCAGAGCATTCTTTGAATATATTATATTCTTCTCTTGATAACCCCTTGTTACATGTCTATGCCACCAACACCTTTCTTGCATTAGGTACTTGTAAGTGACCTCTCTTGGAGAAGAACATAGACTCATGGAGATGGTCCAAGTCACTTCTCATTCTCCAGATTCAAGTCCATCTCCTGGGTGAAGCTTTCTGTGACCACTCAGTCTCCAGAAATTTCTCCCTTCTATGAATGCTCCAGTAGCTAACATTGCTTACCCCTTTTCCTCAATCTTATTCTTCCTTTCATACATACTTATTGAGCGCCTACTATGTGCTAGGCACTAGAGATAAAGTGAATAATAATAACAAGCAATCTGTTCTAGAGAATGTTCACTTTAATAGGAGAGAGAGAAAAATACACAAGCGAAGATACAAAATAATGTCATATTGTGGCAGGTGTTAGGAAGACTCTGAAACAATGACATCAGGGAGGGTTGGGAAATTTTTTGTGTGGATGTCAGCGAGGTCCCTTCTAAGGAAGACTGAGCCATGTGAAGACCTTGGGGAAAGAATCCCACCTAGAGGGAACCACAGCGCGCAGGCCCTGAAATAGGGGTCAGCGGCATGTTCCAAGTATAGCAAGGGAGTTGGCAAGACTAGAGAACAGCAAGGTAATTAAACCTCTATAAAACAAATTAAACAAGTTACTTAGATGATCATTTTAATAAACACATTTAGATAATGATCTGTTATCTGTGCTTATTTAATTGGGTTTTCTGCGATCAAACCTGTCCTTCTGCCTCTCAGTTTCCGCCTGTTAGGGTGACTAGCAGTACTTAAGTTGACACTGGTTGATTGACATTGGTCCCTCGCCCAGTTGTATACTGTCTGGCATAAGTGGCCTTGGTCCCTTTAAATTGTTATGTGCTACAAAATAGTGGAGTCAAAAGCAGAAGATCATGCACAAGTTCCTACATGGCAGAAGTGGGGTACAACAAATGAAAGTTGGATCATGTTTTGTCAATGCCGTCAAATCAGGAGGCCCAAACCCAAGCATCGAGTATGAGAATCAAAGGCTTATGGAGAAAATTCTAGTATGTGTCTTTGGGGACAGTTTTTACATGTCCTTTGGCTCAGTTTAAAGGTAAGGCCCTCTGAACCTAACAGTTATCAACCTCTCTTGTCACATCTGTACACAGACCCATCAGGATACTTCTGCTAGGAACATTCCAACTGGAGGGAGACAATGATGTCTCTCTGAGCCTCCTAAGTTTGCTGCCTCTGGCTGAGACAGGGTGGGTGAGAAATCAACATTCTCCTTTTCAGAATGGATGGCTTCAAGGAAACGAGTAGATTCTCAGCCTCGGGGTACATATTGGTGTTGAAACAAGCCTGGTTCCTTTCCCTAGTCCCATTTCCCATGGCAAGAGAAGATGAAAGGTTGGCATTTTAACCAAAGCTTTACAATACAAATAATTTGCTGAAAAAGGTAAACCCTGGTTACAGGCAAAGACAAATGTATTTCAAAGGAGCCATAGAAATTCTCAGAATTTCCTGCCCTGGCTGGCTCCAGGATTGGAAGCAGAGAAATTATAGCCTATGGGGAGCTCCAGGCTGTCCAGGGCTTTTCTGGGATCTGTGGAGAAGGAGACTCTCCCAGGATGGTCAAAGGCCAAGGCAGCAGGGGCTTCTGCTATGTTGGTGGGTCATTCTTCATGACATCACTGAGGATATCTTTCCCAACCTCCCAGGCCTTTATGTCATGAGACTCAGCTGCCAGTGTAGAAAGTTCCACATCAGACCTGGACCCTAACCACCTCTTAGCATTCTTTCTGAACAACTTCTCTTAATCTGTCCTGTAACATTTTTTTTCTGACCATCTTCTAAACCAGTTAATCAATCTCTGTCGTTTTGGTCTTTCCATCTCAACCTCAGATGTCCCCCTACAGCTAATATGCCATGTCCACATGAACTCTAAGGCATTTTTCTGTCCCAGCCATCCTGAGTGTCCCATATTGGCCAATACCCATGGCCAGAACCCAGGCAGTAATGAACCAATCTATCTTCCTTGTCTCTGCATTCTATGTTGTTCACCCCCTGACTCTTCCAGCCTCTTTTATAGGTAGTGGGTCCTTTGGGTACCTACCACATTGAAGATAAAGTTATGGGTAGGCTGGGGTTGGAGAGTTTGGACTCTGTCCTATAGGAAAAACCCATTTCTGGTTCTTTTTTCCTGTCAATGCTAGACATGGGGAGTTTCTAAAAATTTGTGTTTGGAGACTCTCTCCTAAGGAAGGGGAAAATGTGATGCCAGAGGTGACCCTCAGGTATGCTTGTTAAGAGAAGATCTCTTAGCTCATATGGCCCCAATAGTCTCATGTGGGTAACCGTGTTTAGTAAAAGCCGGAGGGTGAATGTTTAGAAGGGAGTGGAGGAAAGATTTTTCTTGGGGACAGGGAGTAGGTCTTGGGTTCTTTAAGGGCAGCTGGTGTGGAAGAAATGAGCAGAAGTATGAATTTTTAAGATTTATGAGTGTAGAATGGTGTGATTAATTTTGGAAAACAGGGGAGAAAGGTATTTGGATATGGGAGTCAATGATATACAAATTAAATAAGATTTTCAGTTGATTCTTAAAGGGTTGTCAAGGAAAAACAGAGAGGAAAAGATTTTTTTTTATGCCTTGCATTAACATCAATCACTATGCTGGGTGTAGAGCATGTCTTTAATACACGCAACTGATTGCTAGAACGATAAACCAAATTCCCTCAAAACAAATTCAGGGCTTGTCCAAAATCTTTTCTGGGATAGGATTGGGGTATAGCAGATGGACTTGGAAATAAGTAGGCCACTCTCCTGAGCCTTGATGGCATGTTATACACGGGGTTTTGTTGCAATACTACTTGACATAGTAGGTGGCCATTATCTTGTAGTGATAGGATCACTGTCATTAGAGAAAATGGGAAAGAATCTCAGCAAAGATGTCAGAACACTTGAAAAAGATGTCAATTGCAAGTGTTCTGGAAAGGAACACAAATGAAGTTTGTCATTTACATAAAAAAAAAAATCCTGACAGAAGAAGAAGAAGAAGAAGTGGTTTTGAACTCCTTTTATCACCTTGAAGTAGTTTTTCTATCTGCCAAAAGACGGTTCTTCTCGATCCTAATTCTTAAGATGAATGTGTTATTTATAATGTTTCTATTTGTCAGGAAGACAAAGATAGATAGATAGATAGATAGATAGATAGATAGATAGATAGATAGATAGAAATTCTAAGTCAGCCATATCCTTTTCTTTTTCTTAAAGACCATGTTGTTAAAGAACCTGAACAGAACATAAGTGACCTTGAGCAAGTCTCTTAACTTACCTGTGGCTCAGTGTCCTTGTCTGTAAAGGAAGGTAATAATGTTAAACTTCCAGTAAAGATGAAATTAGAAAATGTGTTTGGAGGCACCTACCTAGAACAGATCCTAGGGAGCGCGGGGAGATGAGTGCTCAGCAAGTCCCAAATGTCATTTGAGGGAGGAGAAGAGGCATGATCTTCATCTGACTTTGGGAAAATTATTTAACATCTCCCAACCAACTTTATTCAATGTTTAAGAGTTGCTTTGGCTCTTACAGATCTTTTGAATTTCAATGTGAATTTTAGAATCAGCTTGTCATTTCTACAGAAAAAAATCTGCTTGGATTTTTATTGGGCTTGCACTATATATTAAGTCTATATATTAAGGAGGATTGACATCTTAACAAAAGAGAGCCTTCTAAACCATGAACACAGTGCGTTATTCCCCTTATTTAGGTCTTCTCAAATTTCTCGCCGAAAGGTTCGCTTTGCGCTCTTCAGCATACAGGCCTTGCCTGTCTTTTGTCAGATTTATCTCTAAGTATTCACGACGGTGTAGCTGTTGCAAATGGCATTGTTTTTACCTTTCAATTCTAACAGTCTAGTACTATTCTATCAAAATACAATTGAGTTTTGAATATTGATCTTGTATTCTTCAACCTTGTTTAGTTGTAACAGGGTTTTTTTTTTTTGTATATCCCAAAGAATGTCTTAAGAGGTGATTGTCTTACCTGAAAATGAAGATAGTTTTAATATTTTCGAACATGGATTCCTTTTCTTTTCCTGCTTTCTTTTGCTTACTAGAGCTACCAGTAAAATATTGAATAGAAATGGTGACAGTGGATATATTTTTGCCTTGTTCCTGGCTTTAGGGGAACAGTATTTGGGTATCTTACCATTGAGTCTGATATTGCCTGTACATTTTTTCATAGGCGCCCATTATCAGTTTGAAGACTGCTTCTCTATTCCTAG
>VMDR010007060.1:0-42351 GCA_007922815.1 Macrotus californicus | reverse complement strand
GTAAGGAGAAAAAATTGTGAAAGAGCATTCTTGTTTTTCAAACACATCCACTTCATTTATATTTTACCAGCTAAAATTCAGTCCTGTGTCTACTCTTAATTGAAATGGAGTCTGGGAAACGTCATCTGCTGTTTACCCAGGACAAAAAGGAAATGGCTTTTCACTATCAGTTCAAGTGTCTGCTAGTTTTGTCAGCCTAAAACCTCTTACTTTTAAAGCCGAACATTCAACACAAAAATGTTAACTGAATTAAAAAGAAATGTCTTATTTGTTCACCCAATCTATTGTATCTGACAGTGGAGGCAAGGCACAAGTATATTTTGAGGGAGTACATGGTTATCTTCCATCACTTAAGCCTTAAGGTGAGGGATAAGCACATATTCAAAAATTTCCAGTTATAATCCCTTTTTGAACTTATTAATATTTTGAGCCTATGTTATTTCTAAAGATAAAAGCTGAACAATGGAATTAAAACACAAAGTAACATTTTTATTTTAAAATAATTTAATGTGTTAGTGTATATCTTTAAGCTGATATTCTAGTATGAACATACAGGTCCACATTCTTCCGTGTGTCTTCTCACCCACACACAATTCCTATCTTCATGAATGCTGATTCTATCCATTCTCCCCTTACCACACTGTGGTCTTCGTGATTGAATTAGTTTCCTTGATATACAGCAATCGGGACTAGATGTCGTTTCTCAGGTATGGTTGCACTACCTAAAAATTTTTTAAGTTTTGTACCCATATTTTTTCTTAGTGATGCCAATCGATGTTTATTGAAATGTCTCCCATGTTCACTGCTGCTTGATATGCACAGTATTTTATTCCATTTTGTCTTAGCCCAGAACTCTTCAGAAACATTCAGTCCTTTTTTAGCATCTTACTCGTGATCAAGCTCTCTGGTTCCATCATATAACCATTTTCCTTTAAATTGCTTCCTCTTACACTTAAAATGTGTTCTCGCCATCTTTTATTCTGGCTGTAGAACCATTTTCTTCTAAAAAGATAAACCTTGTTCATCTTCTACAAGGATTCTTTTGCAAACCAGGTTGTCCCCAGATACGTTCCAGAGGAGCATTTTCTTCTTGAATGTTATCCGGGATCTCTAAACCATTCCTTATCTGTGTAGACAGGGATTCGGGTAGAAGCTGTTCAACCACTTGAATGACCAGAGAGACAGAAGATTGTTTTGGTGGATGTATCACAATCACCTTACACCTAGTTTTTCTGGATTGCTCATTTGGTCCTTTCAGAATCTGAGTTCCACAAAGATCCATCCCAGTAAAAAGGCTCAGTGTTTGCCTGTTCAAGGCTACTTTTACAGGTAATTATAATTTGCTATAAACAAAGATCTAAAAAGCTTTTTGACTGCAGTTGAAGCTAATTTTACTAATGATCTGCTGTTATTCACAAACTTCTCAGCCTTGTGAATGAACATTAACTTTTGTTTTATGTGAAACATGATTGGAGTAAATTTAACTGTAGCAAATTCTCTCATTTTGGATTAAAATCTCATACCAGAGACTGAGCTTCATGAAATTATTGCAATGACATGTGACAGACCAGCTGGCACAGGATCTGGCCTTGTGGCAGGAACTGAATGAATGCCCCCAAAACCTCTTCTGCGAAGCTGAAGCAAGGACAGTGCTCTCGTGAATTCAGGGTCGCTTCCCTTTACAGGTGGATTCCAGGGGAAAGAATTTCTTTACAATAAAATGCTGGATTTTGCAGACTGCTTGGTGCATTTCTGGTGTTGCACTTAAATAAAGGAGGAAAAAATCTAGAGTGCTATAGTCCTTTGGTTTTATTTTCTGGGATTAAAAAAAAGTATAGGCATAAATGTTTTTTACATGATCCTCTTGAAGATATCCTTTAAAATAATTTACAAAATGGCTTAATTCACGTCTCCTGATTATCAGAACCCACCAATGTCACTGTCAGCCTTGATTAATTGGTTGGAAATTTCAGAGCAGAAGTAACTCATGAATCTTTTCCCAATCCCTGAGAATCACAATCATCACAGACCCACGTTATCCTTTCATGAGAACTCTCTGGAGAGGAGATGTGTTCGTTCATCGTTAATAGGATAAGGAGCCGTGTCATAGAGGGTGAGTCCATGCAAGCTGGTTTCCACCCGTAAGGAAATTTTCTGGAACAGAAAAGAAAATCATACATAGAAGTTTGTTCTTTCATGACAGAGCACATCTTCAATATGTTCTGAAGAACATCTTTTGGGATTAGGAATACAAATCAGTTCTAATGAGTGGCAAGAACGAGACAGCTGTGGTACCACCAAAGGTAGATCTGCAGTTCTAGTCGAGCTGGAAAGACCACGCTTCTCTACTCAGAAGCTGCTCGTTTATTTTTCGTTTCTATGAAGAATCAGTAAAACTAAGTGTTGGGGATGGCCAACGCACACATAGGCAGATTTGATAAAAATTCTAAAAGAGGATTTCTACAAAGGTGATTGTTTTACAACCCCATTTCCAAAATCTTGCTAGTAATGCACTACTCCTGCAAACACGGAAACAATTCATCTGAGAAGTTTCTCTTCCGGCATCACTGCTTAGAAAGTTATTTTCTGAAAGGTTGCAGACTTGCCCTTAGAAAGGTCTCGTATTCCACCTGAAGGAAATGAGACCACATAAATCTAGTTCTGTTTTTTTCTTACCTGAAAATCACGGACATAGGTCAGGAAAAAACCAAAGAAGGAAAATGACATAGACCATTCTGCTGCGGTGGTGATCATGTGAAGCACATAGCCCTTGAGTGGCAATGGAAAAAAGAACAGTTCTGTGAAAATTCATTCAAATGGTCTATAATTTCTCTCAAATAAAAAACCTTTCATACTTTTAAACCCTTGATTTTTTTTCAACATATCTTGAGAATTAAAGGCAGGCTTTGGGAAAGTCCTTTGAAATGATCTGGCCGTCGGCTTTATCTACAGCACATAAAGTTCCATCCAAACAACTAGAAAGGAACAGAACTTCTACTCAGCAGCCGAGAAGTTACTGGCTTTCCCAGAGCCACAGATTCAACCAAAAACAAAACAAAACAAAACTTAAATAAACAATGCTCCTGATAAACAATTATAAAGGACATATGGACAACAACAAGGAGGGGGTGGAAACTGGGGGTGGGGGGTGGGGAAGGCTGGGGGGAAAAGACAGAAAACTGTACTTGAACAACAATAAAAAAATAAAAATAAAAAAAATTAAAAAAAAATGTTCCTGATAAACTTAACTGTTCTTTTTGAAGCATTAAATAATACATGGATCATACTTCAAAGAATAAATTGTTTCAATCATTCATTTCCACAAACATGTCCTATTAGGGCTGATTTTTTCAAAATAACTTAAAATAAAATGCCACTGAGTGGTTTGTGAAAACAGACACACTCATTTTATTATCTATTTAGTAATGTCCCTTCTCTTTTTTTCTCGGGCTCCAAGATGCTCTCTGTGTTCAGATATCTACTATATTATGGAACTCAGATGCAGAGTCCATAATAATACACTTCCAGATAATAAAAAGTGGGAAAAGACATTCTTTTCGATGCAGAAGACAAGTATTCTAATAACAGAAGATCTCAGTTGGGTATGTTGTCTGCTATCACTATACCCTTATTTTGAGGAGTCCATTTCTGACAAAACTCTGCCATTGCAATTCTTTTCATGCCTTGAAGATGTCCACAGACCGCAGGTGACAGAATATGAACAATTCTACATAAACTCTATCACACACAGAAAAGAATCTTAGTATGTAACTGACTGTTCACCTGAAAAGGTTTCATTGTTAGTGATGAAATGAAAAACACGTCAAAAGTCATCTGTAATATAAGACGAAGCTTTTTAGACTCTATGAGTTCTTACTTTGTCCTCGGGGTTCCAGTGCAGCTTCTGTACTGTATCTGCGCCAAAACTGCTGCAGTACAAGAGTAACGAGCAAGTCAGCACTAGGGGGGACGCCCGTCAAGGACAATTCTGACAAGAGCTGGAAGCTTAAATTAGATTCAACACAAAAATTGCTTTAAAGGTCCAAAGGGAGCGTGGTCTCCCTCCCTAGAGCACAGCTGCGCATCTCCTGAACTCCAAGGGTCCCCACGAGACCTGCACCCAGGGAGCGGCAGACAGCAGCAGCCTGTCTCAGGCCACCCCTCTGTACTTGTCTCCAAGACCCTTTTTCTGACTGTTCAGTGAGCTGACAGCAGCCCTGCCTAGGGTCCCTCTCCTGTTTGCTGCTTCTATCCAAAGCACTTCCTTTTTCACTGTCCTCAGCTTTACAAATATACTCTCAAAATAATAACAATAACAATAACCCAAAAGGACTGCTCATATATTCGTTTCCAAGGTCCAAACCCATCTTCTTGGAGACCTCATATTACACGGCAGTAGGAGAATTTGAATGTGCCCAGAGGCTCACTATGAAATGTTCCCATAGTCAGCCCAGTAATCCGGCACTTCTGTCACAAGCTTCCGCTACATAATCGTCCTCAGGGAAAACATAATCTCACCCACAACATCTCTGAAGTGAGCACGAGTACGCTGCACTTTATCTCTGTTCCTAGCTCAATTACTGAGCTCCTCTGTAAAATGTAAATTTCATGTCTCCAATCCTTGAATTTAGGGTCACTAACCCAAGACCCTCACTGCCCACAAAGCTTACACGACGCCGACAGCGTTCACCTAAATTGTTACTCAATTCCCTTCCCAGAGTAGCTGCCCGTTCAGCAAAGGATACTGGTAAATGCACTCACTCCACACCAGATAGCCAACAGCAGTCGGATCCAGAAGATTTGCTTGCTGTGGATTTTGGGCTGCATGTAGTAGGACAGGACGGTCTGCACAAACATGTACAGGGAGCCCATGCCGAAGGTGAGCACAGCTCCGCAGATGTGCACAGTGAAGAAGGTGGTTTTCTGGGGGCGGGGAGAAGAAGCAGAAAATGAAGGGAGCTGAATACACACGGCCTACACAGTGCTTAAAAGCGCAGGTCGGCGATTCCACCAGGACCTTCCCTGAGTGGAAACCCTCTGCCGATGCCACTGATTACTTCCCGGGGTCCTTTTCTTTCATGATATTCCGCGTAAACCTGTGGACTGGACTCATTCAAATTATTTCCTAGGCCACGACTGGAAAATACGACAGTCATTATTCATCCATTTAACATGTTTGCTTATTTTGGTGCCTCTTGTAGGTCAAGCACTGTTTAGTATTCAGGTATGTTAGTGAACAAAACAAACAAAAATGTGGCCCCCGGAGTTTACATTCAAGTGAAGCAGTGTAAACAATAAATAACAAACTTTAGACATAAGTCAATTCCGTAGCATGTTAGATGCTGACAAGGGCTGGAAAAAAAAGAGTGCAGGTGAGGAGGGTTAGGGGGGGTCGGGAATACCGGGGTAGAAAGTTTCAATGTAAATCTAAACACAATTTAAAGACTCAAGAAGTAAAATGTTCCGCCCTGGCTAGTGTAGCTCAGTGGATTGAGCATCGGACTGTGAGGCAGAGTGTCACTGGTTTGATTCCCAGTCAGGGCACATGCCTGGGTTGCAGGCCAGGTCCCCAGTCGGGGTCACATGAGAGGCAACCACACATTGATGTTTCTCTCCCTCTCTTTCTCTCTCCCTTCACTTCTCTAAAATAAGTAAAATCTTAAAAAAATGGTTAAAAAAAAAAGAAGTAAAACGTTCCCTCTTGGCTCTAGTTTGATTGATTTTCAAAATTATGCAACAAGGGATAATCAGAAATTGTCATTTTTTTCCTCCTTCACCTCACTCTTATCAGTATCCATGCACATTTTTCTTGCTACTGTAACACCCACTGCTTAAAACGTGATGGCCGCAGCTCTCTAAAAAGTCTACCATCAAGAGCCTTCCTTTAAGCGACTCCGTCTGATCAGACGCCGCGTGTGCTCCATTTGGTTGGGAGAGCATGCTGTGTGGTGACTGAGGGCACAGACCGAGGCCGGGGCTCGGCTGTCTCCTTCTACAATCCAGGTGCTGACCCACAAACACAGAGTCCATTTTCTTAGTTGAAGATACAGAAAGTTTCTAGCGGAGAAAGTAACAATTTATTTGCCCAGGCCATTAGTTTCCTTTTGGAGAGAGAAAGGGGAGACTGCAATCCGGTTTTGGGTGTTAAAACTGGCAGGAAGTCATGAGCACTAAGGACAGAAAAAAGTTCATTGTCATTACCACTCTGTGCAACAAAGACAAAAACCATCCAGCATCCATAAAATGTAACACAACATGCTAATATTTTCTTTGCTCATCATTATGTAGATGTATCTATATAAAAAGGCTAGTAAGCATAGGCAAAAATGAAATTTAAGTATTTTAGGGCTAAGAACAGAAAAATGGGTACATTTTTCCCCTTGAAAATACTCCCACAAATACAGATACAGCCAGATGGATGCCCGCTGTGATCCCTCAAGGCCCTGTGAACCAAATCCTGTGGATTAAAAAGCAAAAATAAAGAATAGAGAGCATTTACTACCATATTTTTCTTATTGGAACAGAGGTGTATAAAACTGGTTTGTGGGGTTTGGTTACATGGTATCTCTAGAAAATTAATAGATTTCTGCCTCCTTCTCCCTTCCAGGTTTCCTTGAGGATAAATTTCCTAGGAAGAGAAAACTTCCTCTAAGTAGGTATTGAGTACACTTATGATGTATTTGTTTTGCTGATTACTATTATACATACTTGCTTTCAAAGAAATTAAATTTGTATTTTTAAGCCACATTTTTCAAATGCCGTATCATAACTATTAGGTCACTTTAAATGTAGTTACAGTAATAGCAGGAGATTTTTTTATTCATTTGCTCAGTCTCTTTGGCCTCTCCCAGTAAGTTAGTTACTAAATAGTTAACCCGAGCATGTTTGTGCTAAATTTTACGTGAGGTGCTGAATGTACAATGGTGGACAAAACCAGTGCGCCCATAATTAATGGAGAAATATATCTGAGTAAAATTTTTAAAAATGAAAGTTAAAATACACAGATTATAAAATTAGACTGTAATAAGTGTTATGAAGAGTTAATTTCCATTTGGAGAACACAAAGAAAGAAAACTGGAACTACACAGCAGCAAGTCCATCAACAGAAAAGACTTCCTGGGGGAGAAATCTGCACGGCACTGAGATCTGAAGGTGCCCGAATCTGTTTGCGCTCAGGGTGGTGCAGGTCCAGCAGCAGAGACAAGAAAGCAAACGGGGTTCCATAAACCTGCCTTACTGAAGGCACAAAGACATCATTCCCCTTACTAATGTCCCCATTGAGCATGCACTGGATACACGGACGTATGAAACGGACCTCTGCTGCGTTAAGATGCTGGGATTCTGGGCTTTGTTACAGCAGCAAGCACGACCTGATATCCACTGCATTATACTTACAGAGACTCCTAGTGTTAGCCATTACTAAGATGCTGAAAAACAGGAAAGACCCACCAGACATTACAGGAATGGAGAACTTCAAATAAGAAAGACAGAACATGCCTCTAATATATATATTTGTATGATGTGTGTTCTTATGTCTGACTAGTTATTAGATGTCTAACTAGGTTATCAGATATCTACATGGAAACTCTAAAGATTGTAGAGAGATCAATCAAAACGCACCACAGGCCCAGCAAACAAGCGGTGGTACCACAGACTCAGATGAAAGAACACTGGTAGAAATAAATGTAGAGGGTCTGCACACATTTGGTGAAGGTGGACTGCCACTGTAACATTAAGAGTTCCCGAGAAAAAGCTGAAAGAGCTCCAGACCCTTCCTTTGCTTCCTCAGCTGAGGGCTGGCCACCTGGGAGTACAGGTGATCGATGGGAACATCTGTACCAGGACACAACACATGTAAAGGCATGTCACTCGCCAGGCATATTTGAAAAAACAGCTTAAATCTCTAATTGTGTCACTTAGATTTCTGTCAATTCTCTCTGGTCTGGGAGTAATCTCCAACTAAGTAGTAATAAAGAGTCTAATAAATAAGAGTCCTATAGATCCTTCAAAAGATAGAATAATTTCTATTTGGCCAAGAGATTATTGCGAATGGAGTTTTCTAA
The DNA here is from genome assembly GCA_007922815.1 of Macrotus californicus. Taxonomy (NCBI): domain Eukaryota; kingdom Metazoa; phylum Chordata; class Mammalia; order Chiroptera; family Phyllostomidae; genus Macrotus; species Macrotus californicus. The sequence goes on along the minus strand of VMDR010007060.1, from coordinate 34,288 downwards.
TTGTGAATGTAGCCATTTCTAAAAGGCCTGAATAATTTCAAAGCGGTGAATTCTGTTTTGTTTAGGAAAAGAAACAGTATTGGCATGTCACGGAATGCTCAGGTTTTAGGTCCTTCAGGAAGATAGGCTAGGTTGAAACACCAACCTGAAAATTGGCCACAAGAGAAAGTCCCAAACAGCTCAGCAATCCAAGTACAAGGCCAGCCTTGTTTAATCTGAGGACACACTTCCCTTCAGGGTTCAGGGCATGAACTTGCTTATAACGAACATAAATGGTAGCAATGTCTGGGAAGAGAGAATCCAAAAAACAACAGTTAATAAGTAACCAAGAAATAAAGTTGCCAATAAATAGTTCACAGAGGTCACAGCTACCCAGAAACATAAATTTTCCTTTAATCTGAGAGATGACCCCCTCCCCCCCAAAACAATATAAGAGAAAGCTGTAGATTTTAAAGAAAATTTAAGGTTGCATTATAAAACTACTGATTTCTCTGTGGAACTGAGCAAGTCATTTGCTCCCAGGGTGGGAGGTGGGGGGTAATATTTACTAATATTTAGGATAAAATTTAAGATGCAAGTTTGGTGTTTTCTGAAAATCTCTAGTGGTGGATGTTATATAAAACAAAATATTCGTATGTTTAATGTTAAAGTCTAAAGTAATTAGTTCTGGAATATGGATAAAACGCGCACAGGCAAACACCATCACTAGATTGTTTGTCTCACTCTCGTTTCATTTGATTTCAAAATCCGACACCTTGCCTCAAGCAGATGTAGCAATTACACAGAAGGAAAAAACACTCTGCCCTCCTTATTGGTCAACAAAGGGCTGACTCCAGCTTTCCATTGCAAAAATATTACCGAAGAACTCAAAAGTATAGAAAATGTAGCTTTTGTAGACATTTTAAAAACTTCAGTGAAAAGCTGAATTTCTGTACTTTTGAATCATTTTACTTGACTTTAATTTTTGACTTTGTATGAAAGAGTGCAAATATTTAAAACAATCACAACTGGTGGGAAAAAACAATGTTTTAGTAAACCATTGATGAAAATTTGGTTCAAAAAATAAGTAATCAACAGGAACATAAAATACTGTAGAACGCCACCCCTTAGGCGTTAGACTATCACTCAAAAATCAAAATGTGGTTCCACTGCCATTGTCCAACTCCCAAATGATTCACCCCAAAGGGATTTCGCTGGGGGCTAACTGTGGTCAGCGTGCACAGCTCTGACCTCTCCTGGTTGCTTAGGAAACCGATGTAAGGCCTCGAGGAATACTCGGTTATACTTTGCATCTGTATTCAAATGAGCAGTCAGATAGCCCTACAATTTTTTTAAAGATTTTCCACAATTCGGCATTTCTAGAAATTGTTTTTCTTTTAAAAGGCATGTGTCTGTGACGGATAATTTAGTGACAGCACTCCCTCGGGTGTAGTGATTGAGAAGTACGACAAGTAACACGATACTGTCCAAAGGTCAAAGGGGCGATTTAGCTACACATCTCGGTTGTTGGAACGGGTCTCACACTTACATAAAACCGCGGCGAAATTCAACATGGCCCCGAACAGGCATTTTTCTGGAGCGATTGTACCAGTGTCACTGAAAGAAAAAAAGGAGGTATGTGGATTTCTTCTAGGAAATAAGAAACAGCAGCGGTTACGCAAGACCTGTATCTTTTTTAAGCCCATCCTCACCTCCCATAATTTCATAACAGAACACGACAATCTGAGCTCACGATATCTGCCTCGTTCACTTTCTCATATCACTTAAGACGATTTCTTTTCCCGTAGCAGAAATCAATGTAAACCGACAAAAAGCCACCCTTAGTGTGCTAAGGATGTGTTCTCGACTCACATCGGTCAGGCAGACGTTTGTTTGTCTTTCTTGAATATTCTCTAAACGTCACATGTCATTTCACAACTGTCCTTTGTTATCTGTTGTTGACTCTGCCTGTAACTCAATGAACATCTAGCCATTTTCTAATTCATTAAAAAAACACTTATCAGGCACCCACCATGTGCCAGACAGCATTCTGGGGACAGGAATGCAGTGGTAAGTAAAGGAGACAATGCCCTTGGCCCCCTGGAGCTTCCATTCGAGACCAGGTTGGAGCCTTCACCTTCCTGTGGCCTTGACCACTCCTCCAGCAGAACGCTGACTCACACAGCCTTCCGTCCAACCTGTATTAAAACCAGCTATTACAAAGCACTGCAATGCCTGGCTCTCAGGGCAGTGTGGCGTATACCAGTGTCCCCAACCCTTTGGGCACCAGGGTCTAGTTTTGTGGAAGATGGCGGGGTGGGGGAAAGCGGGGAACACAACCGGAGGCGGAGCTTATGCCTGCTGTGGATGAATGAGGGGAGCTTAGGTGAGCTGGCTTGCTATCCCACTGGGGTGGGGGTAGGCAGGATGGGGTGACCAGGGACAGACCTCAGAGCATCAGTCTGTGGCCCGGAGGCTGGGGACCCCTGGCACACACAGATCCAAACTTTAACAGGCCACCACCTACTGACCGGGGAGCCTTGGGTGTGTTCCTTTATCTTGCTAAGACTGTCTGCCAAATGGAGCTGTTCATCTCTTCCCAGCCTCACTCAGTAGACAGAAATAGAACTGTGCTCACGCGTGTGAAACACCAACCAGAGCAGCAGGCACACATTAAACGTGCGCGCCTTTCCCTCCCCTCAAACTGCTGTAAAGCCTAGAGAAACAAAGTCTCTGGCCTTGAACTGAAGCGCTGCAGGCAAGACACAATAAGGATCTCAACTAAGACACTGTAATGAGAATAGAAAAAGAATGTAAAGTCATTTCTGGTAAGGCATCAGGAAAATCCAGTGAACGGTTGGATTATGTTCAAGAAAAGTAAAGTATTAAATATGGATTCAGTAACGTGTCAAACATGAATGTGAAGGCCTACGCTCCAAAGTATCATCGGTTACAAAAGATCCTATTACTCTTTGATCCCGTTCGGGGGAGCGGGGATTTTGGTTTTTTGGTTGCTGTGGATCTCTCTACCCTTCAACTTTTCGAGAATAACGTATATGTACTATTCCTATCAGAAAAAAAATAGCACAATTTTAGTAGCTGCACTCCAAATGATGCTCTTGTTTTGGAATAGCCAAAAAGTAAACAAAAGCATGCATTTCCAGGTGGGCTGGGGAGGCAGCTCCTTCCCTGCCCCCGCCCCAGACAGAAAAGGGGCGCCTCCCACTTCCTCAGCACAGCCCCACCCAGCGGCCGGCACTCGCTTTGGATCACACACCATAAAAAGTCTGATCATGTAGCTTCAAAATATATGTATTATTATTACACATATATTAAGTTCAAATATTTTGAGATTTACACAAAACACACAAAGGACGTTCTAATAACTTCAGCTTGTACCCCACGGGCCTACAAGGCACCTGTCACGCACCTACTGGGGCACCCACCCCTCGAGCCTGGGGGACGCCAGAAGCCAACCTGCAGAGCGAAATTTGCTTTTGGTTAGGTCCTTGGCAGCTGTAACACACCTTTGAGTCAGGGTTTACGAGCTGAAAGGAACGAGCTTCAAGGAATCACTTTTCAGGTGAAGGAAATGAGCTTAACAGAGCTCAAAATAAGTACCACTGAATTGAAATGTGACAATATTGGGGCACGAACCTAGGGTAATACTATTAAGTTTACTAGCAGAAAACAGGGCAGGGACAGGAAAGGAAGTGCCTGGGGTACTCCTGGTCAGGAAATCACATGCAGTACCAGCAGAGAACTGAAACTGAGGAACTCAAAGGGCCTCTTAAGTTATTCAAAACCCTTTAAAATGAAAGCAGACGAGTTTTTGAAGGGGAGATACAAGTGCGGGACCCTCGCGAACCTGCTCTATGTGTCTTCCCTCGGAGTTACTGAAGAGCGACCTGGCTCTTTGAGCCACACGCGCTCCGCCAGGGCAGCAAACACTGGTGATTGTGTATCAAACGGTTCCTGAAATTGGAGCCTGAAATAAAAAAATATCTTTGGGCTTTTGTACATCTTCCCCAAGGGCACCCGATTCACTGACATTCTCTGTGTCACACCACACCTCTGTGGGAACAAGTGTGACGGGAACACCCTGGTCTCTTCTCGATATTTACGAAAAACAGGTTTGCCTGTTCGTTTCTCATCCTTTAAAAGTTTACTATTTTGGGCATTGGAAAGGTTATTCTTTCAGAAGGTAAACAAATCAATGAAACAACTCCACCACCACCAGAACAGGCCAAACTCCGGAAGGAAATCCGCTCCACCACTGACCGCTGGGCAGAGGCAGGAACTCGGAGGGAGCTACGCCAATTCTATCTGCCGAGACGATTTCAAATGCGTGTTTGGAGGACAAGGCACCCAAGGGTCCCAACTCCCTAAGCAGTTCCCCAGCTGAACCTTAGCCCTGGTCTCCACATGTCTCCAGCACACAGGAAGAGCCAGAGGCACCCTCCTTATTACATTCCTGTCATCGCCGTAATGCCAAACATAAAACCTGAATTTTAAAATGCTACCGTTACACCTTGGCTTCAACGTGGGGCCGTGGATGAGGCACACACACTCTCCTGCACAGCACGTGTCGCTGACCTGATGTAAGGCAGAGCAGGGTCGACGTGGTGGAGACTGATGGCAATGATGTAGGAAAAGAAGAAGGTGGCAGCCGTCCAAATCACAAGGGCCGAGGGGAGGAGACTGAGGCCTTGCTGAAACCACCACATCTCAAACAGGTCTTCTGAGGCAGAAAGAAACAAATCAGACACGATCATTCACGCGCGTTTCATCTGTTCCGCCTTAGCCACCCGCTCCCCCAGCCCCGCACTTAGCGCCCTGAGCTGCCCCCCTTTGGAAACCGTCCCCCACGCATCTACGAACACCTGCTCTCCTTCAACTTCTCAGTAAGTGAAACCAAGATTCACCTGCTTGCCACATCCAGAAACCTCTCTGCCCCCATCCTTCCACACAAAATCAAGTACCAAGTACTGCTGATTGCTCCTAAATGTCCTTAAAATCCACCTCTTCTCTCCATCCTCGCTGCCACTACCCTACCTAAACCATCATGACTCTTGGCCAGCTCCTTCTTATAACCCACTAAACGGTCCTCGTCAGACTGGACCACCACCCATCTACACCACACCCTCAAACCAGAATGGTCCTTCTGGCTCTGAAATACCAATCTGACCACCTTCTTCTCCTATGAAGAATCTTTCAGTGCTTCCCCTATCTCCTTTTAAAGGGCCTTTCCTCCTTAACAAGGTCTAGAAGGTCCCTCATTGTCTCATCTCTCCTTCCTTTCTATATTCCTCTCTGGCCACTCTGTCTGCTCCCAATTCCTTGCTCATCTTCATCATCACCACAAAAGCAAACTTCAGTGTCGGCAACAAACGGCACTAAGCACTTTGAATGCATGATCTCATTTACTCCTCACAGCAGAATTACAGAGGTTGAGAGAACTGCCCGAGGTCACGAGGAAGTGGAGACAGGACTCAGGTCAGGAGGAAGTGGAGACAGGACTCAAACCCAGGCCGCTCCATCCTACCCCCAAGTGCTATGCTGTATGGCCACAGCAGACTTCTTCCAGATCTCCAAAGGCGACACGCTCTCTCACACACCTCCACGAACACTGTGCTGCCTGGGTGAGCAGACTATGGTGCCATCAGCCCTCCCTCCCCGCTGCCACCCGGGAACTCCTGTATCTTTTCAAGTCCCAGCTCTTCGCCTTCAGCTCAGTGTCCCTGCTCTGTCCCCAAGAGGACCCTTTACTCCCCCCCCCCCACCCGCCCCAGGACGCTCACAGCACTTGGCTATTACTTGCTTGTTTGGTTTTATCTTTCTCACTAAACTTTGAGTTTTGTGAGAACAGGAACCAACTGTCTTGCTCACCATGATTATTTCCAGTTCCTCCATGAGGGGGACAAAGAGAGGGCCTAAATATGCAGAGACCACACGTCTCTGCTTTCTCCCCCACATGCCGGACTGAGGACGTTGGTAAGTAATAATGGGTCAATAATGTGAATTAAAACACATAATTGTCTTTATGTGCATGTCATTTTTTAAAATAAATATAGAAATACTTTCAAATTGTAAGAAATTACTCGTAGGCATGTGAAAATAATTTCATGTGTGGAGGAGTATCTTCTCACAGTTTAATGGACTGAAATTTAGTGTTTCCCATAAACTTTGTAAAAACTGACAACTCTTACCCACCCACCCACCCTCCAGTGAGTTCGGCTCCTTCGTCTTGGACTGGCTTTCCAAACAATAAAACCTCAGCCACTTTTGACTTGTACCTGTCATTTACTCTGATCAGCTGGCTTGTTGCTAAACATGTATATTCAAATCTTGCCAAGGTAGTTTCTTTCCCTTTGACCCTAAAGCCACCGTTGTAGGCTTGATTTGAATAATTCCAGTATGAATTATCATGATCTCCTTCCTGTTCTATTTCCCTTGTCAGACCTTAACAGTCCATCAATTTTCCTGTCTACTCAGTTAATCATGACAATTCCCAGCTTAATTCCCATAGTGCTTTCCCCAGCATAGGTTTTGGGGACAGTAATTCTCACTTTCCATAAATTTTGAAGTACACTACTTCTAAAATCGTTTTCTCTTTTCATGTCTTGAAATGTTATTTGAATTTGTTTCTGATCACTCAAATCTAAAATCCCTAGGAGTCTAGTAACACATGTGTTGGTTCTGCCAACGCTTGCACATGAGTTTGATGGTTTTTGATGATGAGCTCAGATGAGAGTATCCTAAAAGGCTGAGAATAAGGGTGAATGACTCTAGGGAGGGCCCGTAAAAATTTATTTTTGCTAGGTACTCTGGTATATTACCAGCCTGGGCCAACTTTAATTTCTTGGCCTCTAGGTTTTTTAGCCCATGTCAGTGTGAATCCTGGGTCTGAGGAAGGGTGGACCCTGTAGTCTCTCTATAGCAGGAAGTTAGACTTGAAAGGGCAGGACCAATAGGAAGGTTACCAGGGCGGAAAGCTCTAGGTACCTAGCAGTAGGCAGAACGGGGAGGGCAAGTATTGCAGGGTGGGACCTCACCCTCAGGGTGACCTTCCTTCCCCTAGCATATCGCTAGTCACATGGCAGACCCCTTCAGAGGAGGAACAAGGGGGCCCAGAGAAAAGCCCCATGGGACTCCCATACAAGCCCCTGAATGACCAGTTCCTTAAGCATTAATTCCTCAAGACAATGAGGTTCTGGCCTGCATCCAATAATCTCAGGAACAAAGCCCCCGGTCTACTGACCACAGAGACGGAGTTTCAGTCACACTAGCCCCAACTAGGCTCCTGAAGCAAGGCTAGGAGGAGCATCGCCATGGCTGACATCAGGACCAGCTGTATTGACAAATGATTCCCTGCCCTGGTGCTGACCAATCAGTGGAGACCAGGACCCTGAGACATACCTGGAAAGCTGATGACTATTCTATTGAGATCCTCCCGGGACCTCCAGATAAAAGCCCTTAAGACAAAGGACCCAGCGCACTAGCACACTGTCCCTGGAGTACAGAGTTCCTGGAGGCACCTCTCCTCACCTGCTCCATCCCCCAGACACATACTCTCTGGGGCACGCCATCCCTCTCCTTCCCCCAGGCCCAGCACATGTTCCTTCTCTAAGCTCCAGGGTTCCTTCTTTTGCCTCCCTAACTTGCTTCCTGAGTCCATGCAGCCCAGCTGGCTCACTTCTTCCATAGCTCACTTTTTCCAGGGCTCACTACTTCTACCCCTGTAACTTTCTAAATACACTTTCACTTGTACTTGAGTTCCATGGCTCTGAATTCTTAGCTGAGTTCAAGGACCGAGGTCTAACATCCGCTGCCATTAACAGTTTCTCTTCTCAGGTGGTACCTGGAGCTATGGTGGAAGTGAATAAATTCCTTTGTGATCTTCCTTTGCCAAATGGAGATTTTTTTTCCTAGCCCACCTTTCGCTGATTTTGTATAGATTTTTTGACGGTTCTGGATAATGTTGTGGGAAAGGGCTTATTGTGCAAGGCCATGAGTTGTATAAGTTCAAGTAGAAATATTTACATTTTACCTGTAAGGAAAAAGTCACCCCCTGAAACACCATTTATACAAACTACCACAAGAATGGTGCCTCTAGAAACTGTGCACCTGGGAGGTCAAATGGGGGATGGTGTTGTCTCTCTACCCTAGGTGGGGAGGAGGGGGGGCCTATCACCTATCCCCAACTGGGCTTCATCTCTGCTATCAGCCAAAGGCCCCCAAAGGAGACACACTGCAGGTTTACTGCTCCTGTCTCAGCTCTCTGACTTTCTTACTCCTGGGGTACCCCTTTCTTTCCTACAAGACCTGTTATGCATTTAAAAGGCTAATATAACTGATCCAGCACTGAGGTGTTTTGACAAAAGGGATTTTCAAAACACTTTGTCCACCCCACAGCTAGAAACCTAAACTCTTCCTCATCTAATCCTATTTGCATCTCCAAACCCTTCCTGGTCTTCAGAATGGAGCTCAAATACCATCTTCCACCCACACCACCTTCCCTAATCCCTCTGCATCTGAAAATAATCACCATTGCATTAGGAGAACACTGGATCTGCACATTCTTACAGCTCACTGTCCTCCACAGGATGAAAATGGAGGAGGGTGCCTTCAGTGGATAAAATCCTTAACAGGGACTCCACTTCCCTACCTAAGCGTAGCAGAGGGCCTCGCTCAATAAATGTTTTTTGAATTAACAAACTGCCAGAACCAAATCCTCTTAAACCCCCCAAAAGGTTTTTGATTTTTCCGTTTTAGTAAACAGTACTATCATTTTTCTGGGTTGCCCAGATGCTAAGAACTCCCAAGTAGCCACAGGTTCTCTCTTCCAAAGCCCCCACAGGCTGCCACTAGGTGGTGGCGCTTCCACCTCCAGTCACCTGCAACCACTCTACCTGCCAGGTCCCAGGGTGACCAGCCAAGTCAGAGTCTCCCTCCTCTCAGCTGACCTGCCTTCCTCCTTCCCCTCCATCCATCCTATATGCACTGCCAAACTAACCTCCCTGTCACATTCCTCTGCTCAAAAACTTGTTTTTATGAAATTGTACGAACCTGGACAAGTTTCGTTAAACTGCTTCTCTGAACCAGGTTCTCCTTTGAAAAATGGGTATAACATTATTGGCAAAGGCGGCGCTGTCCAATGCAGTAGATAATAGCTACGTGTGGCTATTTAAATTAAAATTTCAATTGATTAAAATAAAATAAAATTTAAAATTTCAGTAATCAAAAGACACATGTGTCTCGTGGTTATCACACAGGACAGTGAAGATCGAGTACATTTCCCTTCTCGTGGAAAAGTTCTATGGGACTGTGCTAGACAGCCATTGCTGAAACCGCACTGACAGCACAAGAACTGAACACACTGCTGACATAAATGTTAGCTTTTAGTATTAACTGTGAAGTGTGCTAACATGGTACTTCATGAGGTTTACTGAAGAACTAAATGAGATAATATATGCAATAGGTGATACAGATAACATAGTATCACAGGTGGTCAATAGATGTTTGTTCCTCTTTTAGAATGTAAAAGATGAATTACCTGTTTCAGTATCAGTCTTCAAATCTGCCCAAACCTGCCCCTTTGTATATCCTGAAATCCACATACAAAGCAAATCAGAGGTTGTTTCAACTCACATGCTTTTAAAAATGTATAATGTCAAGTCAATGCACCAATGCTGTCCATAGGCAGAACACTACACTATAGCACTATTAATAGGTTTTTTTTTCCCTACAGAGTTGATACTTGCGTGATTTATAATGACGTTGTACCATCTAGAATTAACTATTATAAGTCTAGAATATCAATCCTCTAATCCTTTCTCATATTAGACACGTTTCATTAACCTCTAAAAAGATAAAAGACAAAACTACTGAGTTTCCCCTACAGAAGGAAAGACAACAATGAGGAAAGAATAATAGCTCATTATGAAGCAAGATAAAGCACTAACTATTCTTTGTGATCCAACTGAAAGAACATAGCTGTGAGATCAAATTTACATAAGTGCAAATCCTAGCTTTGTCACATCCCAGCTGTCTGATTTCAGGCAAGTTGCTTAGCTTCTCCGAGTTACAATATTCTGATTTGTAAAGCAGCCGTCGAAAAGTTGTTCCTTAGAGTGGAACCAAGGAAACATAAATATAATAATGACAGCTGACCTCAATTTCGCACAACCCTAACTAGCCACAGGGGTGGGGAAAAACACTTAATTCTTGGTATACATGAGTCATCTTGGGTTCCTACCTCCTTAGGTTTGGGGGGTTCTAGTTGTTTCAACTGACAATTTAGAAGAGAAGCAGGGCTTGAAATGGTTGCTCAGTTTGCTAATGACATCTGAGAAATTTACACGCACGCATTAGGTGAGTAAAAGAAGTATTGATTGCCCTTCTATTTTCACGTTGGAAAGCTGGCAGCAAGGCTGGCAAACTGCCAACCAAGCAAAATAAGTTTAATGGTTAATAATTTAAGAAACCTTTTAAAATCCTTGAAAATATTCAGGAATAACCTTCACACGGCATGACGAATGTCTTACAAAATGTTCTTGCATCTCTCACCTATGTCCTCTGCTTTCTTTGCTGGTCCATGAATCAGAATTGCAGCTACAATTTTTTAATTTCATAAATATTTAAATGCCACTGGTAATAAGGTGAACTCCTTATGCTGTCTCTTCTAAGTGGTGGCTGCTAAGAAATGATAAGAAAGAAAACTCTGGATCTTCCAAGTGAAGAAAGCAAGCCCCACGCTTCCTTTAGAGAAGGCCCGACACATAGCAGAAAACGGTTGTTTCTAAACTCTAACTTGGTCTTCTGACAAATGAAATTTTCTTGTAAGGCCTAAATCCTAGAATCTAAAAGATTAAGCAACTTTTTTTTTAATACATTGGATCAAATATTACAGGGAATTGGGGGAGAATCTGATGATGCACCTGCAAATTACAGAACTGCATTTGGGTACTGATTTGTAAGTTAATGTTTGAAAGATCTGGAGAAAACCCTTTCTGTGTGTTTCCCATGCCTCTTACAGTAAAGCACTGTTGTGGATACAAAGGACTTGCCTTTACCTTTCGGTGTTGGGCTCACCCCTCCAACCAGCCCCGAGATAGAATTGCGCTCAGTAGACTTGAACTTCGTGTAAACACACACGGCCACCGCAGATCTGTATCTCAAACCTCCCCCCTCAACCTCCCGCCCGCCCCCGAGGAATCCGAGCCCCGGAGTGACAACTGGAACGCGTCCTCATCCTCCGTTTTTGTGGGACTGGGGCAAAGGTTCTCTGTGACCGCTCAAAACAAACAAAACCAGGAGATTACATATTTAGACCCCGGCCTTTTTCCGGAGGCGCGAAACACTTGGACCAAGACCAGGGCTCGGCTGTGCCCCGGGGCCGGGGAAAGATGCGGGAGGAGGAGCTTGGCAGGGCTCGGGCAGCGAGGATGGGGGAGGGGGCGGGAGACCAAGAACGGGGACGGAAAGGTGAGGCGCTGAGACCTGAGCCCACCCTGCGAGCACCCCCGAGCCCCGGGAACCCTGGAGCCCTCCCGCGGCCACCACCCGGTCCCTCTCCCGCGCCTCTCACAGTGCTGTCTCTGGAAGCAGCAGAGCTGCCACATGACTCGCATGCCCGCCGCGGGGCAGGGGGGCCTCCAGGATGCGCCCCCTTCCCCGGCCTGCCGGACCCTCCCGACCCTCTGACACACACCCCTAGAGAGGGCTGGGGCCGCTCCTCACCCCGCTTTCGGCCTACCTTGGTGGGATGAGCCCGCCGGGGCTGACCGCTGGGGCCCGGAGCCTGCGGGCAGGACGGAGACGGGGCGGGGCCCGGGGCGCGCACCGGGGCAGGGAGGGCGGGCCGGGGCGCGCTCACGGCCGGAGGGCGCGCGCCCGCGCCGCCGATCGCTCCGACCCTGTGTTCCTTTACGGCCATCGCGAAAGTGTCGTGAACGTGCTGCCGCCCATCAGAGTCACCCAGTCGGCTGGAGGCGGAGGTCTTGATTCTAGCGGTGTGCTTTTCGGGGTGTGTGGGTAAGGCTGCGAGGCTCGGTCTCGGGAAGAGGGCCGGGCTGTGGGGGTGCTGGGGGACACGGCTCTCGGGGGCGTGGGGAGAGGGCTCCGTGCTGCGGGGTGGGGCACCGGCAGCGAGCTGTGTATGGGCTCGCGCGAGGCGGACGCCGTCGTCCCTCCCGCTGGGTGGCCTCGCGCGCGGCGTTGTGGGCAGCGCGGGGGACGAGCGCCCCTCCGGCCCCGGGTGGAGAGTTTGAGGTGGCCAGGCGCCGGCGCGGGAGCCCGGGGACTGCTGCGGGAGTCGGAGCGGGGAGAGCCTCGGCGGGCCAGGGTTGGGCGGACCGAGGGCTAGGGGCGCTGCCCGCGCGGAACCGACCTTGCCTGGCAGGACCCCACCATCCTGTGCCGGGGTGGCCTTCCGTTTGGAATGCGGTGCTGGGGGTTCGTGCTCGGGCCACTCGTCCTGGTCAGCAGCTTCTCTCGAAATTGCAGTGGGTGCTGACGAGCTCTGAGATCGCCAGCCAGAGTTTATTTGAGCACTGTTCTTGGAAGGAGAGAGGGCTGGAGGGCGGCTAGCGTTTGTCGGGGTTCCCGGAGCGCTGGATGAATGGGGTCTTTACGTTTAGCCACGTTTGACTTGTTTCCTCCGATTCGGTGCTTGCCGATTTTGTGTCATTTTCGCCCATTTGTGCCATTGGTGTTGAATATATCATTTAGCTTGAAATTTCTTAGTTGACTAGTGAGTTCCTATTAAGATAGTAAGCAAATTTAGAGTTAGCTTTCATCAGATGTGAGTGCCTTGTCTTGGACGTGGACGCAGATCTTCGGCTCCTACTTTAGAACGAGTAGGGATGTGCTCAGTGCGTGTATTGGATTGGCTAACAGCGGAGTTAGACCGTGGTAAGGGCACTTGGAGCAGTACTACTGTAGAAGCTTGACGTTCACATACAATTCCGGAGACTGAGACTTGAAAGGCATCTTGCTGCGTATTCGTGTTCTGTGCTGAGGAAAATTAGTCCAAGCCCCTTAATGCAACTTGTCTTCACACTCCTTCCCTTTAAGGAGGGAGATAAATCTGCCTCTTGTATACACCTGTCCCGACAGAGGCGTTCTGTATTTGTTGTCCAGTTAGTAAAATTATTGAATATTTACAACCACGGTTTTATAAATTTATTCTCCTTTCCCACACCCAGTCTCGCAAAGTTTACATGAAAAGCACTATGAAATGTTGGATATAGAACTCTAAACTTTTTTCTATAACTCCAATTACATTTTATTGCTTTGTCGATTTGTTTTCTAGGCAACAGTAGTTCTTGAAGCTGGCTCAGAGTGCCGGCGATGTTCTTTTCCAGGGCTATGCTGGGCTGCTTTTTTTTTTTTTTTTTTCTTTAAGGGAATAGGAAAATAATTTACAAAATGCTAGGCTGTTTGCTTTTTTCTTTTTTTTTTTTTTACTGGAGGAAGTTGTTTCCTATTTTTCAGGAATGCGAGATTTCACTTTGGCAAAACAGTAGATCTAAATTGTTTTTACACAGTACTGTTTTTGCTTCCAAGTCTCCTGAAAAGGCTTTTGTTTTTTGCTGGCTTGTTTGTGTATCACTGGTTTAATAATGCTGAATGTAATCCTGTGATCCTACTGGTTTTCTGTCTTTTTGTTTTAGTTTGCTTTCTGTACTGTGCTCGGTCGGCAAACAGGGTTGGCCACTGGTGTTTCCCTTTAGCAGTGCTGGGAAGGTTGCAGAGAGCTGTGTAGTCACCACACAGGATTGCAAACACATTGCTGAATCAGTGAGGCTCCAAACTTGGCACACCTAGGCACGGGGAGCTGGGCATTCTGGAATCTCCCACTACAGGTCGGATATTGTGTAAGCTTACTGATGTTTGGCTGAGCAGTGGGGACTCCTTTTTGAGTGTGATACCTGTCAGATGCTCCCCAGTTCTGAACCCAGGAGTAATGTAGGCTGCCTGCCACCAGCCTTGGTCGCTGTAAGGACGGACGTTTTGCATCACCGACTTGAGGTCCACGAGTTGTGTGTAACTTCAGTGAAGATATTCGTGAAATAGCTCTGATTATATTTTTGTACCTTTGTTGGACTTTTCACATAAGAATCTTCATGCCTGCACGAGGAAAAATTTTTGTCAGGCCCTCTGTGACCCCCTCCTCTGGATTCCCACACAGCAGCGTGTTTATAACTTAGGTGTTCACAAGACACCCCCACCCCAACCGTTCCCTTGGAGCTTCTTGTGGGCATGGATGGCATATTTCAGTCTTTCTGTTTCCTCAGGGTCTGGAACAACTAAGTGATCATTAAATACTAGATGAATCATATTGTTCGTTGTTTCCACAAATGAGTACTAATTACGTCCTGCGTGTTAGGTGTGCTGTGAGATTCTGGGTAAAGAATGTTAAGACAGGCATGGCCCCTGCACTCACATACCTTACTGAACAGGTGGGGAAAGACCAAAACACCATCACTGCCACCACCACCACCACCACCAATAAGAAACTACGACCAGAGCAAGTTCAAAACGTGTTTAGTGCTGTGAGAGTTGAACTATAGCCAGGTTATAACAGAGGAGGGACGTTTGCTGATGACAAGTGGAAAGGTTACAATGGCTATAGGACTGTGATCGATGAGAATTGGAAATGAAATTCCAGGTGATGGGAGTTTTTTACTTTGAAACATTCGCTTTTACTATTGACGATTTAAGAAAACATATCCCCAGTTAACAAATAGGCTGTACTACCAAATTATAGATTTCTTTATAAGCTCGTCGATGGCTTCCCCTACATCAGAATAGAAACTCCTTGCCGCGGTCTGTACACCTCTGCATTGTCCAGCTTTTCCATCCTCAGTTTATTCCACTCTTCCACCTGGCTGACCAGTGTCGGGGGGCCCTGCTGATCTCAAAGGCCCCTGGACCAGATAAGCTTTCTCTTGCCTCAGAGCCTGTTGTTCCCTTTTCAGGGAAGGTTTCTTCTGCCCTTGCAATGGCTAGCTCCTTTTCTCCCTCTGAATTTGGTGTAAGTGCTGCCCCCTTCCTGTGCTTCAACCACCCTCACCTGTTTTCCGGCTCCAGGCTTTGTTTCCCTCTTAGCTCCCATCCCAAGTAACGTCATTTGCTGGTTTACCTTGAGTTATTTTCCCAGTGGACGTAGGAGCTGGGGCTGTGTCTCTCTAGTTTACTGCACTCACATACTGGCCCAATGCATTTGCAACTTGGAATCCATTTTCTCTTGAAAACATATGACCGGTGGCTAGGTTTCTAGGCTAGCCAGCAATAGTTTTACTTTATTTCTTTTTTAAGTTCCTTATAGTGTGACAAGAAAATGACATTTTCTTCCTCATCCTCTTGGGCATAGGCCTGGCTGAAATAAAGATCCTAAGTGGCTAAAATAATTTTTTTGGTAATATTTGTACCTCTTTTCCATATTTCCATGCCACATCCTTATGTCCTTTCTCTCCAGGTAGTCTGATCCTCCTCCTGTGGTCACCTGCCCTGTGCCCTGCTCTCTTGAAATATGCATGCTTTTCCTGTGCTAAAATTCGGGACCTCCTATTTTTTCCTGAGATGATTTTCATGTCAGCAGCCTGTGGATTTCAGGTGTAAAGGGAGGAAGGAAGAGTGGACATGCCCCTGTGGCTCTCCGGCTCTCCCTCTCCGTCTGTGTTGAAAGCAAAATGTATCAGAGGCTACATGTATCTGAACGTATACTTGCAATCTTGTTGCTAATAGCTTCCCAGAGACAATCTTGCCAAGTTGAAATGTTCAAACACTTACTGGCTTTTTTTCCGTGTGTGAATTATACAGTGGCTAGACCTAGAAGGGTTTGTCAAAATGTCGATTTTTTCCAAAAGAGAAATAGGAGGTTAAAAAAAATCTAGGTCAGCGGGGAAAACACTCAGAAGGAAAGTATCAGTTTATCGTACGGTCTTGCCAAATGGTCAAACTTAAAACCATTAGGATCAGTTGCTGGTAGCTGTGAGTGCCAGCAGCTAGCTAGCACCATCAATATGTCACCTTGAAAACAAAAAATAAGGGAATGGAATACTATTAGAGTCATAAAATATTAATTAAGTTGGCTAAACTTTTTATTCCTTCTTGAAGTGGAATTCCATAAAAGCTGATTGATTATAGCTTATCAAATATGAAAACGCATTATTCAGTTTAAATAGAAAATTTGGCTTACTACAGAGCTGAGTATTGTGTTGGTTATCAGTCTGTCATTTGATCTGAAATGATCTTGGTTCGTAACTGGTTGTTTGACATTATGTAACTATTGCCTAAAGACAGTTTTAATCAATTGGTTTGTGACCCATATTGACTTAAACGACCAAACCTGTGGAGAATTTTGATGAATTTATTTGAGCCAAACCGACGACACAGTTGTAGGAAGCAAAATCTCAGTGGCTTGAGAAAATGGTCCGGAGAACGGCAGTTTTGCAGCTTTATTTTATACATCAGACTCAAAGGAGGAAATGGAAGAGGGGTGTTGCAGGAAACTCACGGGTGGTAGATTTGGGGGGGCAGGAGAAAGCAAAGCTGGGAAATCGCTGAGATTGGATCAAGAGTGAAACAGAGACACGAGCTTCTTTTACATTGGTGTGCACAGGATGGTGAACAGTTAACACGCACAGCACATGGAGATGGTGTTGGGGGAACGCGGTAACAATGAGGGGTTCTGTGGTCTGGTGTGAGGGGTGTGCCCTGAGGGGTCTGGGAAAGGAGGCATTCCAGGAATATGTTATCTTGGATGCAAAAAGACAGTGGGCAAGCTTACTTAAAGATCGACTTTGTCGCGGAAACTACAGGCGCTCCATTCCGTAGGGATTTTTGTGTTCAGACCGTCCTGTGCGGTTACCTGTGTTCTCCCAGTTTGTCTGGCTGCCGGGCAGCCCTCCCCTGAACTGGGTGGGTTCAGTATGCGACCCCTTTTTCACGCACACAATTATTGAGCGACATGATTGCTGGCAATTTTGGATGCCACTTTAGATCTTCAGTGACGCTGAAATTTGGGAATTTGTTAACTTACGGTGACAAAGGTGAGAAGTCTGGGGCCCGTTTTGGAACTAGACCCACTGTCGAGATGTCCTAGACCCCGCGTCACCTTCTGAGCTCCCATGGGATGGCGTCTCTGGAGATCTCTGTAGCAGGCAGGATGGCTTCAGATTGAACGCCAGAAGATCAGAGTGCACCTCTCTTGGTTTGACGCCACCTCCCTTTTAGTTCTATTAAAATTATTCCTTTTTAAAGAAAAATCCTCTGTGGCTTCTTAGCCCCCTGCTCACTAACCATAAGTTTCCCAGAAGGTTCTTCATTTCCTTTTCTCTTCATACTTACTCCCTTTGAGATCTTTTCTGTTTTATTGCCTTTAAACTAGACTGTAGCTTCTAAGGTGATAACTTGAAATTTTCATCTCATACCCAAATGCTGGTGCTTTGGTTTTGTCTGAAACATCTGTACTTAAAAGTGGCAGGTATATATTTCCTACCTTCTTCCCCGGATCCTCTCCCCTCACCACTTGCCACCAAAAGCCAAAATAACCAACTGGTTTTTCTTCCCAACCCCCTCCAAAGTTTTGATGGCAGTACCGCTAGTCTCTGTTGGTTACTTTTCTCCTCTACGCCTTCACCCTCCTATCTTTCTTTTAGAAAGAAATGAAAGATGTTGTTTATTTACTTTTAGAGAGAGGAGAAGAGAGGGAGAGAGGGGAGAGAAACAATGTGTGGATGCCTCTCATACGCCCCCAAATGGCGACCTGGCCCACAAGCCAGGCATGTGCCCTGACTGGGAATCGAACCGACGACTCTTTGATTCGCAGGCCAGCACTCAACCACTGAGCCACACCAGCCAAAGCAAAATTTACTTAAAGATTTGACTTTCGTATTTCCATTTTTACCTCCCTACCCTAGACCCTCACCACTTCAGAACTTTAAGTTCCCCATACTGATTTTTAAATGTTCTCACCAGTTTCTCTATTCTGATGACTATATATCTATCCTATTAGTCTTGAAAATATAGGTGTCATTATTTTCTTACATTGCTTAATAACATAATTATGTAATCTCTAACCTCGTCTGAGTCACATGGGAGTACTTCAGGGGTTAAACTCTGAACAGTCACCACGAAATGCACGTAGACTTTTACCTCCGGGTCCTCAGGTCACTCTGCTAGCACACACAGCTATTCCCCTGGAAGTTCATTGTTTTCCTTGCTGTTTACCCCCACCTGGAATGCCACTTACAGAATACTCCTTTCCACTCCCAAGAAGTTTTATCTCTTCATCTGGGTTAAAGAGAAAGCCTGTGTTTGTCTGAACCTCACTTACTAGCTGTACGAGCTTCTGCAAGTTAATTAACCTGCCCGGGCCTTTGTTTCATTTTCTGTAAAATTAGGGATCTTTAATAGTCCTTACTTTCTAGGGCTGTTGTGAGGATTAAATGAATGAATATAGAAAACATGCTTAAAGTTTTTAGTACACAGTCAGTGCTCATTAAATGTTAACTGTCAGCATTAAATAAAAATCTAGTGTGAGACCCATGGTATTCCAGTCATTCCTATGATGTTAATACTAATTTGCCAGCTCTTCCGGTGTGCCTTTGGACCTCAGTTTTCATGTGTGTGAAGTGATTAGATCTTTTCTAAGTTTTGTTCCGTTATACTACAGACAGCAGTGAGAGGAAAAAGGAGCGTGAGCTTTGAAGCCAGGCAAACTGTAAGGCAACAGGAAACACATCACTATTAAAATCCCTTAATATTTGTCACTTAAAGGTGAGGCCACATGACTTCATTTGGCTCACGCCATCATAAGCACTAGAACTAAAAACAGACCCCTGGTTTTCTGATTCCTGTTTGATATGTATTACTCTATTACCAGTTTAACTTTTAAAAAAAAAATTCCTGGCATTGTTATAAGTAACAGCTGACCAACTTTTTTTTCCCCTCCCAGGTAAATATCAGCCACAAAAAGCTATAAAAGAAGATAAAGTATCCTCTCCAAATAAAAGAAAGCCAAAGTCCATGAGTGGGCATCGGTCAACAAGGAAACGATGTGGAGACTCTCACCTCGAGTCCCCGGGGGGCTTCGGGCACATGAGTACTCCCGGGTGTGTGTTGAACAAACTCTTCCAGTTACCGACGCCGCCGTTGTCGAGACACCAGCTGAAGCGGCTAGAGGAGCACAGATACCAGAGTGCTGGACGGTCCCTGCTTGAGCCCTTAATGCAGCGGTACTGGGAATGGCTGGTGGGCAGGGTTCCCTCCTGGATCGCCCCAAACCTCATCACCATCGTCGGGTTGTCTATAAACATCTGCACAACCGTTTTGCTAGTCTTCTACTGCCCTACAGCCACAGAGCAGGTAAGAGGGGTTTCCGAACAAACAAGAACGGTTCTTGCGTGCCAGAAACACTGTCATTGGGATTTCTGGGTCATGGTAGCGAAAGATAAGATAATCTGACAACTGTTTGAAGAAATCCCGTCACACGTACTGGTAATAAAGCCCGCTACCACAGCCTACCTCATACACTATGCTTAAGTAAAGTGTAGACCCTGATTCTGGTAAGTATATTAATGTTAGGGGTTAACGTATAACATGTTCCTTTTAAAATTAGTAAATCTCAGTTCTTTACGGAAGAGTTTTACTTCATTTTTCTTTGAATGGCTGAATCCAGCTTTTGCAAAGGTTAAAATAATCAGAGAATAAAGTCTGGTAGTGAGGTGGCTGGCTGTAAATTTGCATTACCAGAAGTGCTGTCCTCTCCATTCTGAAACTGGAAAAGTCGGCGTTCATGCTCCCTGTCACTACCAGAACCAAGAAGTAGAGACAAGGATTGAATCTTTATGGGTGCTTTACTCAGATGCCAGCGATCTGAGAAGACGGCGGGTTATATACCCTCAAAAACTGTCTTAACATCTCACCTCAAGCCAACCTTTTTATAGGGAGAAGAAAAGGGTAAGTGAGGGGTTTGGGGGAAAAGGTTAATCAGATAAGAGTAGCAGTCCAGTGATTTTCCTAGTGTTTCCCTGTCTGCTGATCAACAGTTCTTCATCTGCATCGCTGACCTTCCCTCTCAGAAACACAGTGGCTCAGACACCATTCAATCCATGGCTTGCAGGCCCCTGGGGCACAGAGGTTGAGTTGCTTGTTGACCTCCTGGAGTCACATAGGTCATATATTCCAATTCTCGGAATAACCGCTTTCCACATGCATTAAATCACAGAAGCCTATCAACTATAACTACAACCAAAACATTTAACTCTTGAGTTCCCTTACGAGTTCCAGGGAGGTTGTTGAATATCCCTTTCCTCTTCCTGTCAACATGTGGCTGACAGACCTCAGGTATATCTCTGTTACTGTAACAAGGCCAAAGAGATGAGTAAAGGTCAGTGCAATGTATTTCCTGCCGTGGCCACCATTAAAGGAAGGAGGCAGGGGATCGATTTGCTTACGGAGACTCTCTCCCTGTACCTTCTCAGATGCAACTCTCTCCCCTTGTTTCCTCTTTTACCCTCCGAACTCGTTACTTAAAACCGAAACTGAAAGTAGGACCCTTTGTCAGAATGGGTGGGTGCATTGATGTGTTTTCTTTGGTTTTAACATTTCCTTGTCAAAAGAGAACTGAAATAGGTGAAAGAATCAAACAGTTGTTGTTCCCAGAATTAATCAAAATGACCCATCACAGACAATCCAAAACCACAGAAGGTAAGCCTTAACCAAAGGTGTCAGAAGGGACTCTGGGCCGTATGTCGTAATGGCCACAACATTCCTTGTCGTGTTTGGAGCTTGAAGTAACAGTTTTTTAAACTAGTCTTTTCATACGATTTGTCCTTTGAGATAAAATTGTTGTCATCTATCCCCTTCTGTTTTCATTATTTCTTAGTTGATTTTTTTTTTTTATTCTGGATGGTCCCTCCCCCTCGTCCTTGAGTAACTCTACTTCAATTTCTCTTTTACTGCACAGACTCAGTCCATGCAGATTGTATGAACATGTTTCTGGTTTTTTCTCATTTTCTTAACTGTCTTACTTCACATGAATCAGGACACTTTAAAGACAAAAACCAGTATGATTGTTTACATATGGTTGGGAACATTTCCTGGGACAGGATGGGTAGGGGACTTGGGTGTGACAGGCTTGGAGGGGGCAGGGCAGCAGCCTGTTCCAGGAACCAGCGTGCCTGGGGCACAGGGGAAGCTTCCGTGAGATAGTCTGGGGATCCTCCGGAAGCTGTCTCTGTTCTGGTCCAGACCTTTCTGGTCTAACTGGCAGGTCCCGCAGCAGTCAGCCTGCAGTCATGTCATAGACTAGTCACCTCCACAAATATGTCCTTGGATTCTTGATCACCTGTCCTCTGAGCTGTTTTACAAGTGGCTTACTTGAGAACCTAACAGCTACTTGCAGAGGAATTTGGACTGGATTTCCCCCATCCTTAGACATACGGAAGAACAACGGGAGCCGGTTGATTCCAGTAAGAGCCTTCCAATAGTCCTGAGCAAGTTCCAGGTTGGCGATCAGGGAAGGAGAGCAGGGTAAAAGGTAGCTCAGTCCCTAACTGAACACCCCAAGTGTGCCAGGCACCATGCTCCTGAAAATACTTTTCCTCAGCCTCTGTTCTTAAGTGCTTTGGAACTATTGGAGTAACCCTAGAATTAGTCAAATCTTTGGGGAAATTTCCAGAATAGGAACTGCTCTAATCACAGAAAACTTCAGAATTGCTGCTGGGAGGAGTCAAGGTAGACGGTGGCTGAGCCCCGTCGGTGCTCTGCAAGGGGAGGAATGTCCCGCAGAGACCATGCCTGGGTGCGCTTACAGCTGCGTGGTAGCACTCCTCTTAGGCTTCGACCAGAACACATCGAAATAGGTCATGGCTGTTTTCCATGACAGGCTCTTATTATCTCTGTGATCTTTAGTGAGTCACAGTTTATTTATCCTTTTAAATGTTTTTTTGGAGTATTACGAGGATCAAGTAACATCGTGCATTCAGAGTGCCTAGTACCTAGTGCCCAGTAAATGGTAGATGGTTACTTGTTGGTCAGAAGGATTGAGTATATAGCCTAGTCTTCCACAACCCCTCCCATTCCTGATTTTTTTCTCATAATACATTGTGTGTGGACTCGCAAGTTCATCTAAGTCCTCATTGAATTTCTTACCTGTTTTCCTTTTTCAGTGTTATGTAGTCACAGATTCCGGGGAAATTCTCATTCATTATAGCTCTAATTTTTTTTCATCCTTTCTTGGGATGAGCATCAGATTTAATGTCTACAGTATTATGAACTTTCCACATATTTTTTTAAGTTACTGGTGTTTTAAACAACATCAGAATCTCAGATATCAATCTTTCTAGTAGAAAAGAAAGTCACGACTGACTACCCGCCACCAGGCCCTCTGCTGTGACGGTGCTCCGGCAGATCCGTGGTCAGGACAAGGAGCATCCAAGTTCGACGCCCTCTTTACATTCATTGGAGCCGGGGGGTACTGGGGCAGCGCTGTATGCCCTGCACCTGGCATTGTTCAGTCGGATGTCTGTTGGGACAGAAAGCATAACCCGGAACCCTGGAGCAAACTGGGTCCCAGTGGTCAGTGCAAGTCCTACTGGGTGAATGTAGGTCACGGTGACGTGGGGAAGGAAGGTCTTCGGGGCCGTCCACACAGGTTCCCACTTAACCAGGAAGTACTTCCCCTCCAAAGTCACGAAGTCGTGCTGGTGCGATGTGTTGGGGTTTACACTGATTAATAAATATTTGAAACTTGGAAAAGGCAAGACTGTCGCTATTATAATGGGTCCAGCTGAGTTGGCCTTTTTTATTAGGGAAAAAAACACGCTCCATAGATCAGAAAGGAAAATAAGTCCTTGTTTTTCAGACTCCTAAGGCAGAAATGTAGACTTCTTCCTCTGTGGGTGGGATACCCAAATATTCTCACGATCTGTTTCTGTTACTAAGCGTTTAAACCTCATCAGCTAGTAGCTTGGGTTTTAGTATCCCTAAGTTGATTTAGAATTCATCTAGCAGCTTGATTTATGTTACATGTACTTGAGTTATCCTTGCCACGTAAGAGAGAGAAAGGAAATTGGTATTATCTAGTTTATACACAGGAAAATCTGTACTGAGTTATATGCAATTACCAATAAGAGCTCTTT
Organism: Macrotus californicus; assembly: GCA_007922815.1. Taxonomy (NCBI): domain Eukaryota; kingdom Metazoa; phylum Chordata; class Mammalia; order Chiroptera; family Phyllostomidae; genus Macrotus; species Macrotus californicus. The sequence goes on along the minus strand of VMDR010007060.1, from coordinate 11,153 downwards.
CAGGCTTAAATGTGACTTTTGGAATATAATAGTGTTTTCTGTTACAAAATACTTGTTTTTATTTTATGTTGCTGCATTTAATGCTTTTGATTTAACTCACTAAAAAACTTGTCAGATTATTTTAAAATGTAGAAAAATGGAAGGATAATTAAAATGGCACATTGCCCATAATCTCATTGCCCAGTTGACTTGTATGGACATTAAAAAGAAAAGGGGAAAAATTGCATAGTTAGAAAAATTCAAACAGAAAGGTATAAAAGTAAAACATTCCCTTTGTCACCTGACTTGCCTGTCCACCCCCACCTCCAATTCCTCTCCTCGTACACACATTTCACAATCAGCTGCTGTCTCTTCTCCCAGGAAAAAAATCACTCTTGTACCAGCATATGTATATGTTTGAGTGTAGGTAATATGCACTACAGTTCTGTTTCAGAATCTTAGTTAAACCTTAAGTTTCTTAAAGTTTTTCACCTGAGTTGACTCACTTAAAACCATCTCTAAAGATTCCGCAAGTTAGTGGATAAGATTATTTGCCCGTGCCAGCTCTTCCCCACCCACCTGCCGTGTAAGAATGGTTTCCTGACTGCTCCCTGAGTTCCCTCATTCATCTGCTATGCCTGCAGGCTCCTAGCCCAGCTGCGCCACACTGGTTCCTGAACCAGAAGGCCGCCTTCTTAAAACGCCTCTGAGAGCCGTGACATAATGGCAACAAGGAAGAGGTAGATAAATGTTAGTTTAGTGTTCCATCAATTCACAGGGAGAAAGAGAATCTCAAAGACAAGAAGGCTTTGTTCTTTCTCTCTTGTGTAGGTAATTACTGTCTTGCTGCTTTTGAGGGTGATGTGCATATAGTTAAAGTTCCCTCTGTTCCAGAGTGACTCTGCGCCACATTAGAATCCTGAGTGCAGACCCCAGGAGCCCCTAGCTCTGCAGACCCCTAGAGCAGGACCGGTCAGTAGGCATGCCTGTGACGACGGGCGTGTTCTGCGTCTGCGCTTCCCACACGGCAGCCACAGCCCCAGGTTGCTCTTGGGTACTTAGAATGAGTGTGCTGCAACTGAGGAATTGAATTTTTAGTCTCAATTTAATTTTAATGAATCTAAACTAAAATAGCCACAGAGTGCTGCTGTAGAGTGATTGGATTGCTCTAGGAGCTAGAAGCAGTAGCCCCAAGTCCAGGGGTGGGGGTCTTAGTCATCGGTCTGGTGCACTTGCAGGTGCCCGGCGGTGACGTAGCACAGTTGTGCTTTCTGGCTTTGGAACTCGGTGCTAGGGTTGTGGGTGCCACAGTCTGTGCAGCAGCCTCAGGGCCGTAAAGCGTGAGGCCCCAAGAACATGCTAAAGAAAAGATCCTTCCTTCCTGACCTTCAGTAACTGAGAGCTAAATGGATCTCTGTCAGGAAAACAAACCTTTGCAGTACAGAATATACTGAAGATTATTTGCAGCTCTGGGCATTTAATCCTCACAGTTTAATTTGATAACCAATGCCTGAGAAAATATGTTGTTACAAAAAATGTCATATGGCCTGGGTGTAGGAAATAGTGAAAAGTGATACAAAACATTATTCTATATTTTTAAAGAGAACAATCCAAATAGAAGCTCTCCCTTTTTAACACACAACATTTAAAATCAATCTTGGTGGTTCATTTTCTGTCTGGGGAAAAAAAACAATATTTTCAAAAACGTGACCATCGCTATTTGGAAAATCACGTTCTGAGCCCTCTGTGTTTGAGATCATTACTTCTCCTGTGTCGTCCGTAGAATGTTGAAGACGTGTGCTCAAGACCAGTTACGTGCTCAGGCTGGGAAGTGGGAGCATCTCGAGTCCCCCTCTGGGGGATTCCCAGCGTGCGCTAGTCGTGCTGAGGGCTCGGAGAAGTCCCGTAGTAGAACGAGCGTTTAACCGAGCGTTTCCCACACGAGTGTGGTTTGGCATGGAAGTCTTTTCTTCACGTGATGCCTGTAAATGTCTTGAAAGATGCAATTTGGGGAAACAGTGCTAGATTATTGGTTCATTGACTCTTAGAATCTAAACGTGGAAGGGACCTCATAGAAATCACCTAGTCTAATCTGTCGTGGACTTCCGTGAGGTCCCTGTGAGGTGGCTGTCCTGCTCCTGCCTGAACAGCCTACGAAGCACGGCATTTCATTCTTTTACAATTCGGGTTGTCTCCGAACGCTCTTTTCGTTACGTGGCACTTGGATCTTCCCTCCCGTAGCCCCCAGCCAGCCGTGCGTCTCTGGAGAATGAAGATGAAACGTACTAGCCGAGCACAGCGGTGACTGTGCCTTAAAGGTCTGTGTTCTCGTTTTCTTCCGCAGGCCCCTCTGTGGGCATACATTGCCTGTGCGTGCGGCCTCTTCATTTACCAGTCTCTGGACGCCATCGACGGGAAACAGGCGAGAAGGACCAACAGCAGCTCTCCCTTGGGAGAGCTGTTCGATCACGGTTGTGATTCACTGTCCACAGGTAGTATCGATCGGTTTTTAATTTAGTCAATGATGTCATTAGTCATTTAGTTAATGATGCAAAGTGCCTAAAGGAATGTGCTAAACAAGAGGTGTATGGTGTTGTAATAGTTGTCGGAATGAGGGATTTTGTATAGGTTTCAAAAAACTAAATCTGGTTAATGTTTGTTCATTAGCTGTATTGGGACATTTTCATTTCTACTTGAAAGTTATTTTTAACCATAAATATTACCATTTTGGCACCTGTTAATTTTAAAAAGCTTAGAGCATAGTCGTCACCATCAAAAATCTCAAATTATAGATGCTAGTACTATAGTGGGAGACGGGGGAAGTCCCAGCCTTTGTGTTTACGTGGATATTGTGTAGACATTTAACATTATGTCGTCAGCCTAGAGTTAGAGCTGTGTGATGGTGGGCTTGGATAAAAAGACTAGAAAAACATACTAACACGCTAGCAACAGAGGAGTTACCACAGTTGGATTATAGGTAATCTGTCCCTATTTGTACTGTTTTTCAAATAACATTTCGGAGCTTTTTTACAGGGGAAAAAAAGAGACTCAGAAACGAAATGACAGTTTCTAACTGGTCTCGCTGTCAGGACCCCCCCGCCCACCACTTCCCCTCACCTCCACACACACACTTACTTTTATTTAGTTCTTCAGTTGCTTTCTTGTCCTTTGGCATAGCAGTTAAAGTAACTTGAAAGAAACAAACAAAATCCTAGGTGGTTTTACCTGGTGGACTCAGATCTACAGATGCAGGTACCCGTCACTGTTTCAGTGTATCCTGACAGCAGCTTGCTCGGTGGAGAAGGAATGGCTAACCTCTTATAAAAGCTTGTAAGGCTCAAGAAAAATTCATAATTTCCATTGGGCATCTCAAAAGGCTATTTTAATTCAGTCAGGTGACAGCAGAATGATAGGTATCCTGTTTTTTATTTAAGCGATAGTCATTTTTGCACTGTAATTTGAGTTCCAAAACTTTTATAGGAAGTCCATAATATCTGCTAAATAGGAAAAGACAGCCATCGCCCTGGCCAGTGTGCCTCAGTTGGAGCGCCGTCCCCCAACTGAAAGGTTGTGGGTTTGGTTCCCGGTTGGAGCGCATACCTAGTTTGCAGGTTCAGCCCCTGGTCGGGGCACATGTGATCCCCCCGCGGGATGCGCACCATCCCTAGTTCGCGTGCCTAGGGGAGGAAGCCAAACAACACTTCTCTCCCATATCTGTTTCTCTCCCTTCCTCTCTCTAAAAAACAATGAAACAAACAAAAAAAATCCCTTAGGTGAGGATAAAAAAAAAAAAGACAGCTATCGATCTGAAGCAAGTAGGTCCTTTTGTGAATTATCTAGGCCTTTTTTGATTCTCTGCCTTGTCATTTTTACTGCTCGTTAATATACTATCACTAAATGTAACATTGCTGACATTTTTGCATATATAAAAAAATACACTATTACTAGGTTGGGGGAATACTCCAAAAAAATGCTAAAGTATTTTAGTTACCTTCAAAAACACAGGTTTCACTAAATGGTGTAGTGAAAGGAGAGAGTGGAATCATGGGATGAAGCATAACATAGAAGATTATATTCTCGTTCCTGTTACCACTGGTAACTGGGAGAAGGTGGCACATTTACAGCACGCCTTCTTTTTGCCCCCTGTCAAACCATTTCAGCTCCGTGGTTTTTGTTCAGATTGTTCAGTTTTCGTTGTGATCTTTCTTTTGCAGTTTTTGTGGTTCTTGGGACTTGCATCGCGGTCCAGCTGGGGACGAACCCTGACTGGATGTTTTTCTGCTGTTTTGCTGGGACGTTCATGTTCTACTGTGCGCACTGGCAAACATACGTTTCCGGAACACTGCGATTCGGGATGTAAGTAACACTTACCAGTGATTTTGTTTCCTCTTTCAAATATGGGGAGTGTTCCTTGTAGGTATTTGAGTATTAGGAATTGGTTGAATCACAAAATTGGGAAATGAAAGAAGTTGAACACCCTGATTATTATAGCTGTTACCTAATGGTCTTCATGACATGTCCTTTTGCCACGGTTTTTGAAAGGAAATACTAGAACCTCCCAATCGATATTTTTAAAAATAAATTTTTTAAGATTTTATTTATTTTTAGAGAGAGGGAGAGAAACATCAATATGTGGTTGCCTCCCGTACACCCCCCACTGAGGACCTGGCCTGCAACCCAGGCACATGCCCTGTCTGGGAATTGAACCAGTGACCCTTCAGTGTGCAGGCCTGTGCTCAGTCCACTGAGCCACACCAGCCAGGGCCTAATCCATATTTTTAAAGTAATGAGAAAAGCAGTAGCCCCTCTTCACTCATAATCCACTTGTCTTTCCATCAGACAAATTCACTTTTGTTTTTTCTACCATTACTCACCTTAACTCTGTGTTTTATTTTGACATAGGAAGATTTAGTTTCAGGAAAGAAAAGGTAGTTTATGAGAGCAAAGAGCAACTCTCATCTCTAAATATCATAGCTTAATTAGGTTGTATTCTTTTTACTCTATTTTTTTATGAATCTATAACAATCTAAGCTCTTCATAATTCGGTCGGCATGAGGGCAAATTGGCCTGGAATGAGGTTAGGGTAGAACTCGCCACCTGGTGTGTCCATGTCTCAGATCCTGTTTACGCTGCTCAAATTCTGTCTTTTTCATGGAATAGGATTAAAAGAGAAAGAACTTGAAAAACAGACCCAGAATACATCATGAAATGTCAAACTCAAAATATGATGGCAAGTGACAGAACATCTTAACCTAGTCTCCAATAAAGATGAATCTTTAATGGAGTTTTGAATTTTAGATTCCTAATAAATTTAGTTTTTTGAGGCTGTGAAAAATCTAGCTTACATAGAAATCCAGGTGTTCCCTATAGGTGTAGTTGAGGTGATTTTTGCTAAACTTATTTAAATATAACTTAAGATGTTCTTAACTTATGACAGCAACTGAATAATTAGTAATATTTTGGGTGCGAAGACATGTCTCAGAATAACTTCAAAATAAAGGGGTTTAGAGAAATGTTTAAGGCCCCACTTAAGATGTTTTCCTCATTTTAAGTGATGGGGAGTGTGCGGTTGAAAAGTATGCTTTCATCAGCAGATTAAAAATGACCAGTGCTCAGAAAATATTGAGGATTTCTGATCGTTTTTTAAAAACAGGAATTGAAAATATTACGTACCAATGTTTTTTTCCTCAATATTATTTTCATAGCTTTTACTTTATCTCAATATTTTCGTAGTCTTCCTCTGCAGTAGGGAAAATTACAAAATATAATAGGTTTCTAAGATCACTTAGTTTGCCCTAATTAAATTTTAATTTTTAGTGATGTTACTATTTTCGAAGATAGCAGAATGTTTAATGTCTGGATTTCGCATAGTTTATGTGTAATTGGTATTATCTCAGAGTTAACTTTTAGGCCCTTGTTTTGAAAGCTCATTGATCGAGCCTTAATTTATTCTCTTTGCCCTTCAAGTAAAGCAGCACCAACCATATGGTGTGGGAGCTGAAGGCAGGAAAGTGAAAACCGTGGAAGCCGGAGAGGAGTTAATAGCTGGTATTTGTAGGGGTGATTTGCTGTCACGGCTGTCTGTTTGCCAGCCTCACATTTCCCTGGTAGCGTGTTCCTCTGATGAAATGTGTGCTTGGGGGACTGCAAGCAGCTCCATATTGTTCAGTCATTGGGTGCCTGTAGGGGGTGGCAGGAGACAGGCTGGAAAAGATCCAGAAAATCGAGGGCCTTCCATGTCCTGCCAGGAGATGTGGGCTTTGATCCTGAGTCTGTGGGGAACCTGTGCAGGACCTAATGCAGGGGCATGACCAGAGCACCTTTGGGAGCTCAGGCTGACAACTCCTTGGACAGCGGGTTGGAGGGGGCCGTGACAGAAGTAAGGGGTCCCTTGAGGGGGTATCCGCATAGTTAATGTGAGGAGTGAAGTTTGAACCAGCACAGTGACAGCTGTTGAAGAGAGAGGAGGCGGCTGGGGAGGTTCGAGAGATGGGAACTGGAGGACAGAGTCTCTATTTGGACGTGAAGAGTGAATGAGAGAAACTAGAATGACTCCTGGTTCACCCACTCAGGTGGCTGGGTGGAAGGTGGACAAAGGTATTACAGAAGAAGGAGTGGACTTGAAGGGAGAGTTCTATCTAAAATTTGTATGTGAGGAGTTTTAGATATCCAGTGAGTCTGAGAATAGCAGAAAACAGAGACAGCAAGCCTAGACAGAAGCCTATGAAATTATTGAACACCTGGAATGGACGGAGACACACCTGAAATGAAAAGCCAGGAGAGGGATGAATTTTGAAAGAGAGCAATGCTAACGGCTGCCAAGACTCCAAATGGGCACAGAAGATGGTGCATCGAATTTGACAGCATGAGGCCATCCAGAGTGGTTTCTGTGTAGCGGTGGTGGGTAGGAGCCGGGCTGTAGGGACCAAGGAGCACACAGTCAGTGCCCGTCATTTATAAAATGGGTGGCTGTGATGGGAGCAGCAAGGCATTGGTTAGAGGAGAGGACGGGGGCTCCAAGGAAGAAGGAGGGTGTTGTCTTTTTAACGGGAAGGATTCCAGCACACACAAGAAATTAGAGAGGAGTTTAAAGACAGGAGGGACTAGGTGGGAGGACCCTCTTCCTCCAAGACCACAGTCCCGCCTTAGTGGTGTGAAAAAATGCAGAGTTACTGAGGCCAGTTTGAATTTAACATCTCAATTTAAGTAATGTTACAGCGGATTGGTTTTGATTTGGGAAAATTGCATACAATTTTCTGAAATGCTGCATTTACATGAAGGCAACACTGAATCTATTTTTAATTAAAAATAAACTACAACATTCATAGAAATTTGCTGCAAATGATTTATTTTTAAGGAGATATTTATCCAAATGCCAAAGTAATGGAGGCATGTGGAATAATAGAGATATTTTTAAAGAAGGCCCAAAACTTCCATTTTGGATTTTACATGTTTTTCAAGAGCAGATAGAATAAGCACGTGTATAAAGAAGTAAAATTGTGGGCAAGGAGGAGAAAGCCCAACTTTTATTTTGTTTAATTAGGAAAGAACAAGGTCAACTCTCAAGTGTGATTTGAGTAAAGAAATTTTTAAAAATCACTTCTTACTCAGAGGAAAGTGGAAACAACCTTTGGAATTTTATTTTAAAATACTTTTAATTGTTTTATTTTGATGTTTACACACATGAGTGAAAAAATCCCAAGCGTTTCTTTTTTATATATAATAAATTTGGGCTTCTACACATTTAATAACATTATAAAATAGTGTGTTCGCCAAGTAAGGAACTTTTACTAGTTTTTCCTCAGTCTCCTAATGTCACTATTTTTAGTTACTATTAAATGTGCTCTTAGTATCTTGAACAAAAATAGGCACAATAATTTAATTCATCCACAACTAAATAATTTCCGTTCAGAGTCAGGTATGGTGAGAAAGCCAGTGTTATTTGGACAGTTCCCCAGGAAATTAGGAGCCGAGTCTTCCAGCACTTTGCTCTGCTCCCAGGTAAGAGCTCCGTGCGCAGAGAGTGTGCCATCGGTCACATGGAGGCAGACCTCTGTCCCGACGGTGCGTCTGGACCGACCAAGGAGAGGTCTTGTGGAGCTGAGGACCGCTCCTTGGGACCCTTCCAGACCGGCGTAGCCCTTTAGGGTACGGAAGCCCAGGGGAGAGAAAAGGGCTTAGGGGCTAGAACTTTGTGGAAGGATTGAGTCAGTGGAGAAGGTAAGAATTAAGACTTGAAGCTCATTTGTAAACACTGGTAAAATACCCTTTCACATGTTTATGGATGACACTAACGCAGGAGTTCACATTTCCTGTCTTAAGGTCTCAACCCTCCGTATCTAGGTGCTTTTATATAGAGACCTTGTCAATGTGTAGAATTGTTTTAGTAAACACTTAGAAACCCTAAAGTTGAGAGTCGCCAATCTTTAATGAACTGTATTTATGCGAAGCACAGGCCTTAAAATACCTTTCACACTATGGAAGGTGGAATTCTTTCTTATTATCATTCAGGAAAAAGAAATACTCTTAAGTTATCTTTTAAGGAGAGAAGAAAGCAAGAAATTATAGTAAATTGAACTCAGGCCTGTATGTCTTGCCTCAAATATTGTCTCCGAGTTCTCTCTTTTCTGTATCGGCCTGAGCAAGGCCCTTAACTTTCACGGGCCTCATTTTCTCACGTATAAAAAAAGGACTTTGGATACGACGGTATCTAAGGTTCCTTGTGTGAGTCCATTAAATTTACAGATGTTACTTCTAGTGTTCTTGTTATTTATAAGTATATAAATAATTACACAGGCAGAGTGTTCACCTTCACTTTATTACATTTTTCAATTCATGCCTCTGAGGTTTCACGTTTATATTAGTGAAAAGCCCTGCCATCATTTATTTCTATGTAAGTACGTAACTCCCGACTCTTTTTTTCTATAATTAAATGAAAAAAGTTAATAGGCTATGTGTTCCACTGGCAGTCTAACAAATCCAGTTTACCTTCCTTTGTTTTTTTTTAAAGATTTTTTTTATTTTTAGAGAGGGGATGGGAGGGAGAAAAACATCAATGTGTGGTTACCTCTCACATGGCCCCTACTGGGGACCTGGCCTGCAACCCAGGCATGTGCCCTGACTGGGAATCGAACCAGCGACCCTTTGGTTCACAGCGCACTCAATCCACTGAGCTATACCAGCCAGGGCAGTTTACCTTCTTATCCCAGTAACCTCTAAAGAATAAATATTCGAAGACCTCCTGGTCAGTAAAAATTGTTGTCTGTTAATGTATGGTCCACTTCCTGTGGATTAAGAATTAGGAAACTTCCTATTGAATGACTTTATAGGATCTGCATATCTGTAAATGTTTAATCACATGGATTAAATTCTTTATTTATTCTTAGAGGGGAAAGGAGAGAGGGAGAGGAATATCAGTTGAACTTGCCCGGACCAGGGACCAGGCATGCAACCCAGGCATGTGCCCTGACCGGGAATCCAGCCAGCACCCTTTGCTTTGTGGGAAGGACAGGACACCCAGCCCACTGAGCTGTGTCGCTCGGGACTTTCGCTGGATTATTAAACACCAGAGATTTTCTTTGAGTTTCTATTTTCCTCCTGTGTATTTTTTCTCAGAAATGATGCATTCACTTGGACTCTGCTCATCTTATCAAAAAATTATAGATAACATCCTAAAACAACTGTTTGTATTAATGTAAAACCTAGAGGTCCCTTTGGACTCTGAGGTCATCGGGTGAAATTGTGGGCCTCTCTTTGTCTCGTTAGCTTAGTTTTAATTATGTTGGTTTTATCTGAAGCCTGTTCGAAACCACTAGGTTTTTTCTGTCACCATCTGTGTCCCAAAACTTTTTCAGTGATTGAATTGGGGGTTTTACTTATTTTTTATCACAAATAAACATTTCCAACATAGTAGAGGGTTATAATGCTGGTGTGGAATTAAGGGAAGAGAAAGTGGAAAAAGGCTAAGGTTCTGGACAACAGATTATCAGGAAAAGGGACAAGGGAATGGCCCCTTTGAATTTTGCTCTAACCGTTTCCCAAAAAGTCACATTTTCCCACTTGCCCTTCCACATACATGTGCTGATTTTGCTGAGATGGCAGAGGTGTGGGTGTGCTGCCCTGAGGGGGTGGTAGGGGGTGTGAGATAGGGAACAACCAGATGTCTCTCCCTGGTGGCTTCTGGGAAGCATTTGTCCACAGGAGGTCGGGTGGGCTCAGTGCTGAAGGGGCATAAGTCACAGTGTGGTTATTTGGCAAGTAGCACTCACCATTCCTGGGTAACTGCGAGCTGACTATGCGTTTTTAGTTCCAGTTTTTGCAGCTGCTGATTTACAAGTCATTTATTCACTGTGTTAGACGGTTTTACTTTTTAAGCTTTTATACTATTTTGCGTTGGGTAAGAAATATACATGTATACATAGGACAGTGATAGTATTGTATAAATCATATCATTGAATCTTAGATGACTTTACAAGGAGAATGCTACCTTTTAAATCGATTTTTGTTACCTATTTTAGTCGGGCTCTTTAGCAAAAGCTCTGAGTAAAGTTATTTTGAAATGTTTGTTTCCTTATGCATAGATTCGATGTTACAGAGTCCCAGATCCTAATTATAATATGCCAGCTTCTCACAGGAACCCTGGGTCCTTGGTTCTGGAACTGCACGGTAACTGCTAGAATATTCATGCTGTCCAATGAACAATGGCGTGAACTCAGTGAAGACAGCACCTTTGTCATGCACAGACCAATGAAATCAAACAAAAAAATCAAAAGTCTTTCTGGTGGTATTTCACAGACAAACAGGTTATTAGAAAACAAATCATTTTAATATGTAATAGGGCAATAAAAATCCACCCTATTAAACAAAATTTTTTAAAAATAATATTTTGATGATTTGATGCTAAAAACAAGTCCCATTTACCTACTGTACCTAATATCATTTTTTGCTCTTTGTAATATTTTTAAAACAAATACCTTTCCACCATTAAATATAATGTTTTTGGTATTTATATTTCAAAGACAGAATAAAGCAAGCAGAGTTTTCCTTAGGTAAGTTGGGGGGATTTTTTTTATAATGTAGAAAAGATTCTGTTTATTCTCTTAACTTCTTAAAGCAACATAGTACTCGTTCTTCTGCCTGTTTTCAGGTGTTTTTTTTTAAAAACTAATGCTAGA
>VMDR010007059.1:0-42337 GCA_007922815.1 Macrotus californicus | reverse complement strand
GGTCCCTTCACAAGTCCAGGTTTTATTGTCTTACTTATGAGGATATATTAAAAAAAAAAAAAGGAAGAAAGATGAAATAAAAGAGGAAAGAAAGAAAGAAAAAGTAATGAAAGACAGATGTGAAGAAAGAAAGAAGGAGTTCTTATTTAAAAAAAAAGAAAGGAGAAAAAAAATATCAAAAAAAAAAAAAAACGGCAAAAAAAAAAAAAAAAAAAAAAGAGGCCTCCTGCTGGCTTCAAACCAGCCAGTCCAGTTCTACTGTCTCTGGTGCAGCAGATTTGAGCTCGCACCTCCTCTGATGCTTCCCTGGAAGTGCAAGGATTGAGTGCAAGATGCCTCTGGGCGGCAGGATCAGGCGATCTCCCTCCTGAGCCAGCCTCCGGTGCTCGAGCCTGACTTCCGACAGATCCGGCACCTCTGATCTCCAAGGTTCCGTGCGCTGTGTGCCTCTGTCACTGGGACGGGAGGGGCGAGGAGCACCCCGGGCGCCGGTGTTGTTAGGTGCGCAGTAGGCCCTGGCGCTGCTGCAGGAGAGTTCCCCAAGCAGCCGCTGAGTGCCTCTTAGTTCTCTTTTTCTTTCTGAAAAACTCCTTTTTGCTCAAGCCTGCCACTCCGTACAAGCAGCTGGGCTGTCCCACAGACCGGCTTTGCGATCGGACGGGGACTGATCCAGTTGGGCCGCTCACGCCCCACTCTCCCCAGCTGGCTTCACAGTGGCCGTGGGTGCGCCCCTTCCCTGCGTTTTCGCCAGTTGGTCCTTATTCGCCCCCTGGGACTTCACGCACCCAGGTCTTTCCCGGTGCTGCTTACACCTTGTTCGGCAGGGGGAGGGAGCCTCTGACCCGGCACTCTCCCTAGAATCCTTCTGCCGCCCTGGCGCCTGCCGGGTCTGGGGCTACAGCCCCCTTGGTACCTTATTGTACTGAAGCACGCTCCCTACCGTGTTTTTTTCAGTGTTCTTTCCAAATCCTGATCTCCAATCTTCTTATATGCTGGATACCGTTGGCTGTTCCCTCTGTTCCTCAGAAGATCAGCTAAGTATCTCACCCGTGTGCAGGGAGAAGTGGATTCCGCTCCCACCTATCATCTAGAACCCATCTCACACTCTCTTGTGTGTCATCCCTCTGAAATGGAATTCCAACCAGTACTCCTGGAGCAATATTCAACATCACCTAAAAGAGACTTTTTCTACCAATTTAAAAGGACAGACTGATGAATTGCAGCTAAAATTACATCAGTAGCTGCAGGACATTCAATGCTTGACTAAGCAAGAGGTTTTTCAAACCCTCTGTGACAATCAAAAGACTGGTTTGATGGATTCAACCTGAGAGTGTGGGTCTTTGGAGCTGCTGGTTGTTTACTGGTTCTAATAATGCTTTGTGTACTTCGCTGCATTTGCAAATTATTTTCCCAGAGTCATGAAAGGGACCAGCAAGTAGCAAGCTTTATGGGATCTATTGTGGTCCTAGCTAAAAATAAAAGGAGAAATGTAGGGAACCATTCGACCTGGCAGTGGCAATTGTAGCCTCATAACTAAAAACAAAAGGGGAATTATGGGGAACCTATTCGTGTGTGATGTGGCCTGTGACTCAGCTCTGGTTCTGAATGCAGTCCAGACATGCAGTGACATCCATGGATAGGTTTCTCATGGGGAATCAGGCCTGCATTGTACCTAGGCCGCTTTGAAACTTGCTCTGGCAAAAACTCCCTCACCTGGGATGGAGACAGCAGAAGTTCACTGTGACTTGTGCTAGACTTCTCAAGCACGAATGTAAACAGCCCAGCTTTCTCTCCTTTACATTTGTAAATGACCTTTCTCTTTGAAGTAACTGGCAACATTCTTTCCTCTGTTATCTGTAAAAGGTATCCACCCAAAGCAAACCTGTGCATAGTTAATGAGAACCATCCTGGAGTGTCAATAAAAGCCTGTCCAGGCAAGGGGTAAGGGCTCTCTGTCTGTGGGAGAGCGGCCATGCGGGCCCTCTCTCTCACGGAGAGAGTGGCCAGGCTGGCTCTCTCTCTCTCTCTCTCTCTGAGAGAATGGCCAAGCTATCCCTTTTCTCCATTGTATTCCTTTAGTCTGCATGAATTTGTTCGTCACTTGTCCGGGGATATAGGACAAGCATTCCACAACAACACATGGTTCTGCTGGACGGTACTGCGACAGAAGACCATAGTGGATTTCGTCTCGGTAGCCTCTTGTATTTACCACTTTCTTTTTCTTTCTGGATCTGCCTCTGGTGATGTCAGATGTTGACCCCATCTGAACTTAGGCAGCCTGCTCAAGACTTCCGGGGATCTACTGTCCCTGGCTGTCTCCTTCAGTTGTTAATCTAGTTAGTCAGTATTCAGCAGTCAGATTTAAGCACCACAGGGGCAGGGCAGAGACTACCCCCTGGGGTGGGGGCTATTGTTTCCCCTCAGGCTGCAGCCGTCTTGGAGGGGAGTCGTCTGGCTGAGCATCTGCCTGAGCATGGTGGCTGCTGTTGCCAGGATCCCAGAATCTACTCTCTCAGTTCTCTTCCCAATACTGCCATCCTCAAGTCTCTCCTCAGGCATCACCAGCCCACTCTGCCCCCACCTTTGCCAGAGCCCAGGGTAAGTGGCTACAAATGAAAAGTTGTGTATTGACCCTTCAAACAGCTCTTGTGTCTCCAGCGATCTGTCTCTGCAACCCTGCCATTTTGTTGGTGGTTATCTGTATACTTTTGGGGACTCTGGTACTCTAGGCTGGGAATCCTAGCTTAGGATTTAGACCCCATTCTTCTCAGTTCCATCCAATTGGCCACTTAATTGTCTCTCTGGCGCTGCTGCCTGTGGGCACCCAGCCAGCCCTTTGCAGTCTCTACCACACTTCTTACCAGATAGGTTGTGCCAAAGCTGATTCATCTGTCTGTCTGAGGTTATACGGCTTCTCTCTGGTTATTGCTCAGTTGTTTGTCCCTGGTGGTTTCTCCACAGTTGAGTTGTAATTCCAGATTGGCCATGGGAGGAGGTTAAGTGTGACTTCTATTTACTTCTCTGCCATCTTTTTCCTTCCTCCCAAGTCTTAGTGTGGCAAGAAAGCAACTACAATTTCCTACACTGCTGATAGAATGTGAATGAATTCAAGTGTTTGGAAAGCAGACTCTCTTAAAGCTTAACATTTTACTGTGAAGTACAGACTGACAGAAGATACATTCAAGAGTGTTCCACAGCCATGCCATTTATAAGAGCCACCAACTAGAAACAAGCCAAAAGTTCATAGCTACAGAATGGAATTCATACCATGTAGTGCTGTGCTGCAGCCAGAACAAACCAGCCAGTGAGACTCACTATGTGCACACAACACATGGTGGGTCTCACAGACACAATGTCACAGAAAGGAAGTCATGGACAAAAGAGGAAATGTTGTACAATTTCATTTATGTGCATCTTAGAACAGGTATACACAAGGATAACATTTGCCCTTGGAGATTAGTGAGGAGTAGAAATGGGAGAGGCACTCCTAGGGGCTGATGATGCTTTTCTGTGTCTTAGTTAAGATGCTGATTACATGGACGTGTTCACTTGGTGAAATCCATCCAACTGGTTACTTATAATGCATATTATTTTTCAGATATATACTTTAACAAAAGGTTAGACTACCTTAGCTAAACTTGATCAAATTGTTTTTCTCTTTAATTTTGGTTTCCTTACCTATAAAATATGAATACTATAGCCTTCATTTTAGGGCTATTTGTATAATGAGATTTAATAAATGTAAACATAGCGAGCCACCTAAAACACATTAGGTGCTTCAGAAACAATGGCTATTTTATTGTTGCTATTTTTGTTACTAATAATTTCTTTTCCTTAGATTTCTCTGAATGCTTAATTTTAAAAAAAATGGGGGTAAAATGCCAGTATTCTTCAGGTGAAAAAAAATTTAAGGAAAAATACCCTGTGGGTTGAAGTTATTTGTGATAGGTGTCAAGTCACTAAAGAAATTGAAAAATAGCTCCCTCTTTTGAAAATGTTCATTTTCTTTCGGTGATCCTCAAGTCTCCTTTCCTAAGTGTGCTCTGAGGGTAAGACTTTTAGAAGAAAATGTTGTACCGCCTGGAAGAAATTTTCCCCTTGGCCTTTCTGCACACATTTAGAGGACGTGATTGAGAGCAGACTTTTCAATTCCTTAGGAGCTGAAAATATGTGATGATCAAGTTTATAACCCTTGGCCAGAGTTTTCTCTCACTTGCACAGGGCACTATGCTGGGACATGGTTTAGCCGTGCCAACCATTCCCTACTGTAGTCTGAATGTGATCTCCAGCCCCTGGAGAAATAGCCCATGCTTCACTGCTGGGAACGAGTCTAAAGCTTTGCACTCTGGATATTACATTTCATCAACTTAGCAAGTATAATCCTGGAATTAGCCATTGGCAGCTGGAAAACAGACAGCAGGTCACTCCTGGGGAAGGAGAAGGCTGTGGAAGGAGGCCTGTCTTGGGATGACTAGAACACCCAAAAAACCATCAAGAAAGGACCACAGCCCCCTCTGAAGGGATCACATTGGGTCCAGGTGTTTCTCTCATAGGCTGAGAGACAGACTAGGTAGGAGGGGGTTAGGGGCCATGTCTGCAAGGGTCCAGGGTAAGTGTGCTAAGTGTTCTGCCGAAATACTTTGGCAGACTCAACTCAGATGTCCAGGCAAATTTAATGTGATTTAGTCACAGAATGAGAAATGGTGGATACTTCTCTGCCCCATGAGACACCAGCCATCTTTCTCACTCTTCCTTTGAAGGACATCAACTCATCAGCCCTCACCTCTACAACCTCAAGAAATTGCTATGCTAGCCCTGACTAGTGTGGCCCCATTGGCTGGGCATCGCCTTGCAAAGCAAAATGTCACTGGTTCAATTCCAGGTCAGGGCACATGCTTGGGTTGCGGGTTTGGTCCTTGGTTAGGGCATGCCCAAGAGGCAACCAATCGATGTTTCTCACATCAATGTTTTCTTACTCCCTCCCTCTCTCTCTAATAATAAATAAATAAAATCTTTTTTAAAAAATGAATGAAAGAAAAAATTGCTATGCCAGCTCCAGTCCCTACCTCCCAACACAAGAGGGTGGCAGATTAGTATAGAAAGTACCTAGCTATGTTTGTGAGGGCAAAGAGAAACCAGAAGTTTTGTATGTTATGGGTGGTACTGTGTTTCTGGAGGGCAGTTTAATGCTATGAATCAAGCCTTTAAAAAGTGTTGCCCTATGATCTTAGGTACTTTTATTCTTAGGAATTTTGACTACAGTGAAAAGATAGTGTTATTTCAGTTCACTATATATTTGGTGACTGAGACTTATTAGGTGCCAGGCACACTTGTAAGACTTCACACGCATTATCTCAAATAGACTGCTCAGGGTGACCCCTGAGATGCCACCATCACTGTCCCCATTTTATAGACAGGAAACCAAGGACTTGAGAGGTTAATCAGCTGCCCAGAGTCACAGAGCTAATTGGCAATGGAGCTGGTTGGAACCAGATGTGTGTGATTTGAGAACATGAGCTTGTGGCCATTCCATTTCAGAACTCTCAGGCTTGCTGGTGAGGCTGACATTGAGCAAAACCTATATATGCTTATTGTTTATGGAGAAGTGCAGGGTACCACAGGGACACGGAACTTAGATATTCCTGCAAGTGTTGATCATCACTCCAGCCAGAAAGGAAATAACCTAAATGTTTGACAATTAAGGTTTGACTAAAAAACATTATGTACATACTTTGGAATACTGGGCAGCATTAAAGTGAATGTCATTGGGCTATGTTTATTGACATGACAGGATGTTCCTGTCACATTATTGAAGGGAAAAGGATGATTACGGTAAATGAAGTAAAAATAGTTTTTCTCTATTGTGTGTCTGTGTGTGTGTGTGCATAGAAACTTCACATTACTAGTTGTTTTCTCTGGGTTTGGGGATTATTTGTAGATTTATTCTTTTTCATCTCTCTGACCTTTATGATTTCAGGGAGGTAGTTAGCATGTATTACATATCTAATTGAAGTAACAGGCTATTTCCAAATGAGGGAAAAGTAGCTGCTGCCTCATCAAACACACAGATGGCTTAGTGGCACAGAAGTGCCCTAATCCTTGTTTCTCACAAAAGGGAAAGAAGTCAGCTGCAGATGATGAAGGCTGGTTCCTGTACCTGCAGAGCTTAGGTCAGGGGTGTCAAACTCATTTTCACCAGGAGCCACATCAGCCTCACGGTTGCCTTCAAAGGGCTGAAAGTAATTTTAGGACTGTATAGATTTAACTACTCCTTAACAGTTAAGCGAGAGCTTGGCGCTGTCGCCAGGTAGAAACAAGGTGCTGGGCCAGATAAAAAACAAGGTGGAAGGCTGGATTCAGCCTGTGAGCCTTGTGTTTGCCACCTGTGGCCTAGGTTCTCAAAGTGTGGCCCACAGATTTTCTGCATCAGAATCCCCAGGGCTTCTTTTTAGAAATGCAGCTTCCTGGGCTTCAACCTGGTATTACTCACATTCATTGAGCACTTATTATGTACTGGTCACTGTTCTAACTGCTTTACAATACTAACTCATTTTATCCTTACAAACCCTAATGCATGTACATGATTCTACCCATTTCTCCAATAAGAGATCTGAGGCACAAAGAGGTTACCCAACCTGCTCTAAGTGACAGAGCTGCTGGGTGGTGGATGGGACTTCAGCCCTGGTACTTGGCTCCAAGCCCAAACTCAGTTACTACCCTCAAAGTGTAGGGCTCAGGAATCTGATTGTTAACAAATTCCCAGGAGGTCTGTATGCACACTAAAGTGAAGTACTTACATTTTAAAGAATCTTTTATCTCAGAACCATTTGCATTTTGGATTAAGAAACAGCTGATCCATTTACTTCACATCACACTGAAAGGACTTCGATTTCTTTTGAAGTCATTAGAAAAATATATGTTAGTTAGAGATTCTTGGCTGCAGGCAAGTCAGCGAAAGTGCGACTAGCCCAATAGTCAGGCTCCTCCTTTCCCTTTTTTGAAATACATTTTCACAATCCCACTTCTAAAACACTAAGCTTGAGCTGTTCTCTCTGAAGTTCAGGAGGGACAGAGAGGTGTGTGCCCATGGTTCAGAAGCCCACCTAGAGGTCCTCCCTCTCTTGGTGGACTCTGAAACAACTTTGGAAACACAATCTAGAAAGCCAGGGATGGTTGAGGAGTGGAGGCCAACATTGTCCAAGGACACCCTGGCTCTGAGTCCCAACTTCTACTTTTAAAGACTAATCTGGTACTGTTCACAAGCTTGTCCTGATGTGATGATGCCTAGTGGCTCAAATGATTGCAAAGCTTTGTAGAGTTGTTTTGTTCAAGGACTAGCTTAGGGGTCCACTGACCTGTTGGCACAATTCCAGGCCCTGTTTACACCACGTGAACAGAGTTGGGCTCCAGGGTCAACTCATATGCATGACCATGTGGATATTGAAACACCAAACACCTGCCCAAGCACCTTTGGCCAAGTGGGACCCCGGATGGAGCAAATCAGACAGCTTCAAGCAGTGGAAATGCTGGCCTTCCCAGTCCAAGATGGTGAACCACAATAAAGACCCTTCCTATCAGCCACCTTCATCCAGTGCCTGATTTGGAAGCTGCATTGCTGGACACAAGATTGGGGTGCTAGTGGGTGGTCATCAAAGAAAGAAACCTAGATGACTTGGTCCCTCTGTTGGGGTTGGAGAATGGGGCCTGAGGGCCACTGTTGGGGAAAGGCTGCATGATCACAGGTCATGACTTGATAGAGCCTGCCTGTCAGCATAGCCACCAACAATACCACCTCTGGTGTACCGTGAGCCCTCTGAGGTAGTCTGGTCAGTCAGATTTCATTGAAATATGATAATAAAGTCAGTCATATTTCACTTTCTCATTTTGCAAATAAGGAAAATGAGGCTTAGAGAGCCTTGTTTGAGACTAAATAGCTAGGAAGAGTCAGTGCTCTTGCTCTGGGATAGGCTTTCTCTCCCTTCTGAGTCAGTGACTGGTGTCTAAGAGCAAACATTTCTGGGCAGATTGTGAGAGCCAGTGATTTTCCTGTCTGCAGAGGTTCAAGTCCACGTTTCCTAGAGAGCTGCCCCACTCAAACTTGGCTCAGCCTCCTGATGATGCACCAGCTGGGAATTCTCTGAATCATGCCTCTACCTCAAGACCTGATCTGACTGTCCCAATTCACATGGGGAGTGAAGGACTTAAGAAGAAAAGAAAACATGAAAATGAAAGAAATCACAGTCTTTCTCCAGAACTAAAGGCTTTTACAAGAGGAGGGAAAATCCTATGATTTTTGGCAGCTTTTAACAAATTAGAGTATTAGAAGACTGGGGAATGAAAGAGTGACGGGTGTGTTGTAGAGGAATGAAATCCATGGGCTTTCTGAATACCAAATCTCTGCTAAGTCAAGGGAGTATGTAATGTTGGAGCCTCCTGTTGGAAAATATAGCTATTTCCCTGCAATCTCAGCTTAAACCACAGCTCCCCAGAGAGTCTTCTTAGACCCTAACCAGGCTGGCACCTCTTACATCATCTGTGGGTCCTCTGCACTTGACCTTTGGGACCCAGATTACACTTGTAATTATTTTGTTCAGCATCTGTCTCTCCCATTTGACTGTGAACTCATAAGGCCAGAGGTTTGGGTCTGCTATGTTCACCACTTGTATTGGGAATCTTTTGGTTGCAAGGAACAGAAGACTAATCCAAGTTGGATTATGCAAAATGGGACTTTTCCTGCCCAAGTTTAGAGTTGGCTTCAGACAAGCCTATATTCAGTGAGACATCCCAGTTTGATCTGTCTGTCATTCTTGGTTCCATTTTCATTTCCTCCTTGTGTTGGCTCTTTTTTCACACTCCTCATGATGCCAAGGTGGCTGCCACAACTCTTATAGCTAAGATGCTTTCAGGAAGCAGTAAGCACCTCTCCCTGGACCAAAGCAAAATCCTCAAGGTTAACTCTGATTGGCTTGGCTTGAATAAGGTGCCCATCCCTGAACCAATCATTGTAGCTCAGGAAGCATGGTGCTTTCTGATTAGCCAGTACAGCCCACATGAACCACTGTCCACCCCAAAACCATTCCCTTTGTCTTCCTTGCCAACAAGGAATCAAACAGGTTGGTAAGGTGCTCAGGAAAGGTGACCCTTCCTCAATCCAGGAAACCATTCCTGGTAATCCTGTGCACTTTGGTAGATGATTGGCTTAAAAGTATGCACTGGCCTATTTCTGACAAATAAGACATGATGCAAAGTGTGCTGGAAGTTTCTGGGAGAAACTTCCCTTCCTGAAAGTCAGATATTTATGGGGAACTAGCTCGCTTCCAGTCTCCTCTTGTTTGTATGTTGTAAGGGATGGGATGTTTGGAGTTGCAGCAGCATCTTGCAACCAGGGGGTGAGGTATTGCTAATATACCAGAGATGGCAGAATAGAAAAGAAATATCTGTCCCTGGCTTCTGTACTATTTCACTTCTACTGGCCTAATCCTGTAACTTATTTTTTGGAAAAACTGTCCAGTTTTCCTGCATGTGCAGAGTACCAGGGAAGCCCTTCCCAATGACTGGTGCAGAAGTGTGAAAGCCCAGCTCCTTTGCTTTGAATTGGGACAAATCCTGAGGCATATTTTCTACTCCAGAGCTCCCTGCAGGATCAGGCAGAGGCTTGGACTTTACTGGAAACCAACTTCTGCTTGATGTCTTTTCTTTCCCTGTCCTGCTCCCCCCACTCCCCACCAGATGCCCCTGGGAGCACTTCCTTAATCAATTGCTTGCATACAAATTATTGGCTCCTTCTGGGGGACCTGTCATAACACCAGGGTTTGCATATCACTACTGCTCTGTAAATATTTGTTGCCTGAGTGATTGAATACATGAATGGATGAACAACCTGGGGAAATCACTGGCAGGCAGAATCTGAACAGGTTATTATACTAATTACAGGCTGTCTACCTTTTTCCTTTTGCCTCCTTGAAACAGGTTTGCCCTGTGGGGAATTTCCCCACTTTTGAAGCAGACAGGGTGTCTTCTCACTAGGCTCATATGCTTCCTAATTGGGCAGGCCATTAGAAGTTGAGGTCATCTCCCCCAGGGAAAGAGGAGAGTCCTTATCACTCAGGATGAGGAGCCCCTAGGTGGGGGTGAAACCTACCTGAACACTTGCAGTGTCTGTCATTATTGGAGCGGCTGGAGGGAATGACCATTCTGGAATGAATCAACTAAACCTTTAAGCTGAACTCCAGTTTAATTCACACTCCTCCCACCCTCCCCTTCATTAGCTAATGTAAGAGATGAAGGAGGCAGAAGGGAGGGATAACATTTTGATTTTATGGTATTTTTATTCCAAATGACTTCCTGAGTCACACCCACCCTCCTTTCATGAAGTATACGAGAGGAAGCCTTTTGTTTTTCTCATGGCTTTAGTTGAGTTCAACTCCTAGAAAAAAAAAATTAAATCAGGAATATCTACTAAAAAGTTTACCTCTTGCTATATCAACAGACATGGTTTTGACGAGGTCATCTCATAAATGAGTTTCTTTTGGTAGAATTTTGAAGTTTCCTAGGGTCTTAGAAATCATCTAGCCCCCTTCCCTTATTTTGTACTTGGGAAGACTAAGAACTCAGAGATGGTTAATAACCTGCCCAGGTTCACACAGCCAGTGAACATCAACAGCTACCAAAAGACAGAGATGGCAATATATTTAACTCTCTTTTTTCAAGTCCACTGTTCTTTTCTGCAAGGAAGCCTAAAGAGAAGTAATATAGTTACCATGGCTGCAGAGTAAATTGCTCCAAAACCTAGTGGCATAAAACAACTACTTATGCTCATGGATTCTGTGAGTTGGGAATTTCATTAAGCACAACGAGAATGGCTTCTTTCTGCTCCACACTGTCTGCAGGCTTGGAGCTGGGCTCATCTGTAGCCTCATTTATAATGCATTAGTACAGGTTGATGCTTTCTGTCGGCGGAAACCTTAGCTGAAGTTGTGAGCTAGAACATCCATATGTGTCCTCTCCATGTGATCTAGGCTTCCTCACAACATGGTGGTCTGGGTTCCAGAGGGAAGAGTTGAGAGAGCAGGGGAGAGAAAGAGAGACAGACAGACAGATATTGGTGGAAACCATGTTGCCTTTTATGGACCTTAAAGTCTCACAGTGTTACTTCTACAACATTTTATTGGTCAAAGCAGTTTAGAAAATCCATTTTATTTCAAGGGAAGAGAATGTAGACCCCACACTTCAATGGAGTAATGTCAGTTAACTTGTGAGAAAGCCTGTTGAATGGGGTACACAAGTATATTGGTGCAGTCATCTATGAAAAGTGCACTCTGCTCTAATAGGGTTAAGGTTAGTACACACTAAATTTTGCTGAATTGTTTATTTAGTATTCCTTGTTTCTACTAGATTATAATTTCCTAAAGGGCAGTGTGTGTGTCTTTCTTGTTTGGTGGTATATCTCAGTGTCCAGCATAGCTGCAGCTGACTCAGGACAATAACACATTTTTGCTTGGAAAATAATTGTCAAGAAGAAAGTCTTCATTGGTTAAAAATATACTTATACATTTACCTTCTCATCTTGTGACCTTTCCTTTTCATCAAGAACTTGAATACTATCGCCATCTTCCTTAGAGAGTTGATTCATTCATTTAGTCATTTATTCACCTTTGGGTGCACATGGAAGAAGTACTTAGCTTAGTGTTGGGGGTATCAGAGGAGTTGTTCTGGAGGAAGTGATAGATATAAAAGGAGACACAGAGGATGGGCAAGAGAAAGCTGAGTGAAGATGCAGGAAGAAGGGCATTTTAGGTGGAAGAAATAGCCAATGCAAAATGATAGGCAAGCGGTTCAATGTGGCAAGCATGTAGAGAATGATGATGAAAGATAAGTGAATCTGGAGGGCAAGCCAGGCTCGGTTTGTCAACAGGCCTTCCATGCCACCTCAAGGAGTTTGACTTATTTCTAAGAGCAGTGGAAAACCACTAAGGAAGCAACCCAATCAGATTTGTGTTTAGGATGTGTCTGACTGTAGAGTGGATGATGGATTGGAGTGAGACAAGGTGGGAGGTGGGAGGCCAGTTGAGACATTGTTGGCCTAAATCCTGATGCAAGATAATGGGGGCCAGGATTGCCATAGAAGGCAGTGGGGATGGCAAGAACTGGGTGAATATTTTCAAGGAAAACTGACTGATTGAATGGATGTGGGGGTGAAAGAGGGTCTGTGCCAATTCTTAGTCTGTGGTTGGGTGATGGTACCAAGCCCAAAGCCAGGGAACCCTGGGGAAGGAATAGACTTGGGGTAGGACTATGAGGAATTTAGCATTTTTGGACATGTTGAGTATAGGCTACCAGGGGGATGCCCGAGTAGAGGTTCCAGGAGGCACTTAGATTCATGAAACCAAAACTCAGCAGAGTGGTCTGGGCTGTGTGTCTGGACTGGGGACTGAGATAGAGAGATAGGAACATGGAGAAGTCAGGTTTCAAGAGGGGGGCTGTCAACAGTGCCAAATCATTTGAGCAGTCAAGGAAGGAAAAAAGCGACATTGCCCATATGATTGCACAAAAGAAAAGCCATTCGTAACTTTCACAAGCACAGTTCCTTGAGAGATATAGGAAGAAAGCAGAGAGTTGAGGGATAAAGAAGAGTTGAGATGGATGGATGGATGGATGGATGGATGGATGGATGGATGGATGGATGACATTCCAGTAAAGTCTTTATATGCCAGTTTCCAGCTCTGGTAATTCTGGAAACACCAGGATGTATGTGCCAAGTACACTCCCAAAGAAGACCAGCCAGAGAGGGATCATCCTTACCCAGCACTTCCTGTCTCAGAAAATAACCAATGTGTAGGCTGTCAGCATCTCTCCCTAGCAACCAGCATTTGTATGTAAGTTCCTGGAGGAGGGGTGCTGTCATTTTGCAGGCTATCAGTACAACTCTGAGGGCATATCTTTTTTTTGTCAGCACAATACCCACCTATCATCATTTGGCTAATAGCACCTCTATTTGGGTAGAACTGACCATTTATCCCTGGTTCCAGGGGTGGCTCATATCCCAAACCCAGCGAATGTTTCTTGGAAACTGTGTGGAAAGGGCAGTACTCTTCCGGCAGGGTAGCTGCTGTGTGGAGGCAGCCTGCCAGCATGGAGGAGAGCAAATCCAAAGACTGAGAGAAAAACAGTCTTGATGACAAATGTTGAACTGGATTTAGCAATGCCTGAAGCTATTTAATCCCTGGAATTTCCAGTTACCTGAGCCAACAAATTCCCCATTTTTGCCTGTCAGAAAGGGCTATATGAGTTCTAGTGCTGAATTAGTGGTTTCAGCAAGACCAAACTGCTGAGATCTGGGACCCAGGGCTGGGCTTGGTGGAGGAAGTTTACTTGAGTTCCTCTCAGGCATTTCACAGAACATCTTATCTGACACATGCTTCTGGTTGAGAATTTCTGCCTCCTTTTTTCAGTCACTCTTTTTCATTGTTTCTGATTGCATACCTACATTTTTGTAAACCTGCCCTTGCTCAGAAACAGTACCTGAGATGCAGAATGCTGTGTTGGAGCCTCTCTTTCACCCCAGAGGCAATGCACATGTATTTTTAACGGTAAAGTCTCCTAGAACCCAAGTTGGGAGGTGGGGCATTTACAGGGATGCAATTAGTGTGTGGTCTCTATGCTTTCAGGGGCTTGATAATGGCTAGTGCCACATTCCAGGCCCCTGCCCCCTGGCCCCTCCACCCCAACCATGCCAGCAGGGCAAACTCTAGTTCATTTGTACACAACACGAATTAATCATGACAGGGAGACTTCTGGCCACTGGGCCACAGTTTGCTGTGTTAGCAGTAAATATCCCTTCATCCTGTCAACACAGCTAGGGGGAAAAAAGAGGTCCAGAAGTCTCTGAAGGTGATGAGGGGCCTCCATGGGAATAAAGTGACGCATTTCTTTTTCTTCCCACCTCCTTCCCCATTTCAACCCTCATCTGGGTTTCCCCTTTGCTCCCAGCATGTCTTCTGTCTCAAGGCCTCAGTTCCACAGATCATTATTTTCCGACCAGCCTCCTGGATCCCTAGCACGACACCTTCTGGGTATGGCGGGGATTGCAGGTCAGCACTAGGCTTGTCAGAATCAGCCAATGTTGTTTCCTTATCCCTTCTCAGTTAGAATTATCAGGCTTCAGAGTTCAGAGGGTCCTTCTTCCTTCCTCCTTCAGTCTCATTCCCCCTCCCCCTTTCTTTACCCTTCTACATGTCTGTCTTTGCTTTTTAACTTCCTTTCTTGTTTCTTCTCCCTCTTCCTCCATTTCACTACTCTCCCCAGGATTCTCACCCTGTGGTTCCAAGAAAATGATAAGTAAGGGAATAACACTGAAAAGCAGCCAACCCAGCCAATGAATCCTTTAATGCTTATAATAGTTTTATTTTCTTCATGTTCATCCCAGTTTAAGAGTTTAATCAATGTCTTTGAAATACTTGTGATTTACTCAATGGAACTTTAATTCAAGGCATGGAAAGTCCCTTTTTTTCATCCCTACCCCCTTCCTAGCTTTCTCCCTCCCTTGCTTCCTGCCCCCTTTCCTTCTTTCCTTCCTTGCTTTCTGTCTCCCTTTCAATAAATGTTTTGTGAGGGTCTATTCTGGGCCAGGTCCTGAGCTGAGTGTCAGAAATGGTTAATAGAAACACAAACACGGTCCCTGCACTGATGAGCTTAACAGCTTGGAGAGATAGACTTTCACCATAAATCACACATAAGTGTATTCTCATAGCCTCCATGAGTTTTCTGAATTTCCATGAGAGTCTGAACAGAGGTCCTAACCTCAACAGTGATGCATGGAGTTTCCGATGAGCTGGGATGAAGGATGAGTGTTCCTGTGTGGAAAGAGAAGCGAGTGCTCAGAGCAGAGGGCAGAATATGTGAAGGTCCTGGAGTGAGAGGAAGCAAGACACTGCCCACAGTTGAAAGAATAGTGCAGCTGGAACAGAGGTGGAAAGACAAAGTCAGAGTTTGGGAGAGACCAGATATTCAGGGCCCTTACCTGAGGTAAGAGTTTGGTCTTCACTCTGAAAACAAGGGAATGTAATTTAAGAGTTTCTCTAGGGTTGAGATGGGTACAGTCAGGAAGTGGATGGGAGTTTCTCTGGCTGAGTATTTTCTAGCCTCAGGAGAACAGGAGGGGCTGGGAAGGGGCAGATTATATTAGATGCAGCATTGGTTGCAGGCCTTTAGACCTCCTGTGTAGGTAAGAGGATCCTATAAGATAAGAGAAAGGGGAAAGCATCACTGAGTATGGTTAAAAGCTTTGGACCTGGAGTCAGATAGATTTGGCTTTGCAATTTATCAGCTATGAGATTCTGGAAGATTTGTAGCTGCCCTGAGCCTGTTTCTTCAACTGAAAAATGAGAGATAATAATAGTAACAAATGTGGTCTTTGTGTCTGCCTATCATAACTTTTTTCAGATAGAAAATTACCATGACATGACTGGTTTCACTGTTGAGCCATAATCCAGGTGCAGCCAATCATCATGCAGCCAATGGGGGGGGGGGGGGGAGAGAGAGAGAGAGAGAAGAACTTTGAGACTCTGGATGCAACAGTTCCTGAAGTCCAGATCACCCCTTGCACCCATAATGACCCATAAATGACCCTTCTAGCTTAAACCAATTTGGGTTGGATTTTGTCATTCACACTGGATGTGTTCTAACCAATGCACCATGTTCTGGGTTATTGTGAGAGTTAACTCAGGTAAAGCATCTAAAACAAATATAAAGTGCTCAGTATGCAGAGTACTCAGTAATCACTAGCTGAGGTTATTGTTTTAGTAAAAATTCATAGCTATAAAATACTTAACCATAGAGTATTCTGCTTCTCACATCTGGTTTGTGGTCTCATATGGCTGCCACCTTAGCCTATGTAAAAGCCTCAGTGACTCTAGTTTTCCTTCCTTACCTCCCCATCACCCTCCAAAATTTGTTACTCCTGTATCCCCTGGCATTGTCTTGAAGTGACAGTGGCTTCAACAGGAGAACAGAATGACCTGAAGGATGTGACAGTTTTTAGGTCTCATTTCAAGAAGTCCAGTCCCTTTCGACCCTATAGCAGCTGATCTCCCATTGCCTTTTGTACAAAGTGTATTAGTTATCTGTTGTTGTATAACAAATGAGTCTAAAACCACTTACCTCATGTCTTCTGTGGGACAGGGATGCAGGAACAGCTTTGCTGGGTTGTTCTAGTTCAAAGTCTCTCATGAGGCTGATGTCAAAGCATGACCAGAGCTGCTGCTATCTGAAAGCCAGATTGGGGCTGGGGGATCCACTTACAATATGGCATACTCATGGCTGTTAGAAGAAGACATCAGGTCCTGGCCACATGAACCTCTGACAAAGCTGCTTGAGTGTCTTCTTGACATGGCAGCTGGCTTCCCCCAGAGTGAGTGATCCAGGAGAGAGGAAGATAGAAGCTGTAATATCTTTTGTGACCTAATCTTGGAAATCACAAACATCATTTCTGCAATATTGTACTGATACTAGAGATCAGTCCTACTCAATGTGGAAGGCAGCTACGCAAGGGTGTGAATACCACAGGGCAGTGGTCATTGGGGCTGGCTGCTACACTTGCAAGGGAAGAAGTGGTATTATTAAATGTTGTTAAAGTGTTTTCTTAATCTGATGGGAATTCTTGTCCCAAGGAGGCTTTTACATGCTCAGGATAACAGCATGGTTGAGGCACCAAAAACAAACAAAAAAAAACAATAAACCCTACCTACAACTTGTGCCTGAAAGAGTTTTTCAGAGCTCATAGAAAGCTTCTTAAATAAACTAGTGAAATGACTAAACTAATTTACTGGCCTATAATTTCCTGGTACATCTGGAGATTTCCTAATAGATACTAGCTTCAGGTTGGCAGCCTGCCAGCATTGCAGGCCTCTCTGGAGTGATACGGGTTGAGTAAAGCATCTTGGAGTACTGGGAAGGTTGCAACATTACAGGGAAAGAGGGTTGGGCCTCAAGGCTGAACATGTGGGTTTGGGAGCTGGCCCTGCCGCTTCCCTTCTATCATATTTCAAATGAAACACTTTCCTCTCCGTACCTCAGTATCTCCCTCTGGGAAAAATGGTGATAACACTGGTCTTCTTTGATTCTAGGTTTGAATGAGCTGTTGTGGCATTTACAAAAAGGTGGTCCATGGAACACTGCCACCATGGGCTGTTAATCCCAAAAGGGGTTCTGTTCAGAAGTGAGCATGGAAAACTATTACACAAAGTCCAATCATTTTCTGCCTTCCTTGACTATAGGTAGGGCCAGCTTCCTAGGCATGCAGTCCCTGCACTTGGGGTTTTATACCCTGTCATTGCTGTCTTGAAGTTCTTAATTATGTCATTTTTGAAGTGCTGTTCTGTGAATGAAGTTTGGTGGAACAATAGAGCAGCTACTAAGTGCCTGGAGTCTCAACACACAGAGTACCCCCCACCTCCCATCATCTACCTAGGGTGGATCCTCAGCTGCCTGCTCTCCTCCCCTGGTGCCCAGGCCCTACCAGCTCCCTGTTGTTCCCTGCCCTGCCCAGAAACTATGTCACTAGGGCACCTAGACCCCAGAGCTCAGAGCAAGGACTGGTTAGCATTGTGGGGGAGCATTTTGCTGTCACCTTCTGCCCCCTACAGGGCCCTGGGTGCAGGTGAGGGCAGGGCTGGAGTCCAATGCCTGTCTCATGATGTCTCAGGACGGGGCAAGGCAGCAGCTGTCCCAATGGTGGGCAAGCAATGTCCAAACATTTTGGCAGACAACTCGGTGGGGGCCTCTCACCCTCCTCCAACCCAGGTACTAAGAAGTTTGCAGTCCTTTGGAGATCACCTATCTGCTGTGGGTTGGGGTGACCATGTGAAGATGAGGTCAACTTCCCCACCAGCAGCCTAGGTTGTGCATTCTCACTTTGCATTGGGTCCCACAAATTATGTAGCCAGTCCTGCCTGCAGGATTTGTCAGATCCTTTAATACAAAAGGCACTAACATGTAGTGGTTCAGAGTACAGATTTGGGAGCTGGACTATGACTATCTGGATTTGGATCATGGCTCCACATCTTACCAGTGTTGTTATCTTGGCCCATTTACCTAACCTTCCTGTTCCTGTTTCCTTATCTCTAAAACGACTGTTGTGTAGCATCTACTTCACGGGTTGTTGTGAGGATTAAATGTAGTACACACAGGGGTCTAGACTAGTGCCCAACATGTATTGGGTGTTAGCTGATATAATTGAATCCTTGCTTTCCCCAGAGGACTGCAGTGTTCTGGGGACAGGCACATTATCTGCACCATCCACTACTGCTGTCCTGGTACCCAGCACTATGGCTAGAACAGACTCAAGGAGCACTTGTTGAATGAATGAATCTCCAAAAGTGGTTTTCTGCAGAATAGCCACTCCACCCCCTTTTTTCCCAGAGAACCTTAATCAGTGTTCCACAGACTGCACAGTTATGAAATGCTAAGTGTGCCTCAATTAAATGAAGCACCCACAGGTGAGGGATCCATTTTAAGCACAGCTCTTCGCAAGGTCCTTTTCATCCTTTATGTCCTTTGAGACTCAGGGTCTTGTCCATGCTCCTTCAGAGTCTCCTGATGCTGGAGACAAAGCTTATAGACACAGAGGAACTCTGGCCCACCTTCCCTGTGGGCCCATCCACTCTGTCCTGCCGGGACAGCTATTTTAGTCCCCACAGGCCACTCCTCCTCCCCCCCACCACCCCACCCCGACTTCCCAGCCTCCCAGTCCTTCATTGGATCTGTCTGTTCCCTAATACTGGCTCTGGTTCCTTTTCTCCACAAAGACCTCTCCTTATCAGCTGACAGGTTCTCAACTGCCATGAGCATATTTTTCCAGCTAGGCTCTGCTCTCTTTAAAGCTACTTAATTTTATAATTTCCAAGTGATTTTCTTTGCCTACCATGATTCTTCATCACCCCCACTCCACAGTCATCTTTCCAGGGCTTTTATTTTTTTGGCCCTGAAGCCCTGCAGATGTGTGAAGGCCCTTTAATGATGCCTGATTTATTTAGCTACAGGGGAAACCACCATCTTAATAGGGTTTCTCCAAAAGCTGGCCTTCAGACCAGGGCTTGGGTGTGATAGTTTATTTGGGAAGTGATCCAGGAAGCAGGAGTGAGGGAGAGTGAGAGGGGAAAGGAGAATAGCTGAGAACTGTGCCTTATTTTCCGGTTACCCACTGGGTAACTTGCAGAAAGTGTAAACATGAAATGTACTTTTGCATTCCTGCTGGAAGGAGAAAAGGCTGGGGCATTTATCCACTGACTGACACTCCTCACTGTTGGAGGGATCCTCGGGGAAACCTAACTTCCCTGCACTTCTACCTGTGTCTGTGCAACTACTCAGCCTTTCCTGGCTTTGGAGAAATACAATGGCCAGTGCAAGAGGTGGGATTTTGAAAACATCTGCAGAATTCTCCATCAGAGCTCATGTGACTTGTGCACCCAGATGTTTACTGTGGCCAGTTACACATCCATGATCCCTGGAGTTCAGATTGTCTCTTGGGGTGTGAATTTCTTCATTTCTTCAGTTTCTTTTTAAGCTCTGATTATAAGGTGTTTGCTGCCTTTGGAGCAGGCTCCAGCCTGTTGGTATCTCTACCAGATGGACTTTTGGGTCCCCAAAAAGGACAACCAGTCAACAGTTCTACAGTGTGTTTCTGGGGACCCATCTGTTGAGAGAAAGGTGTTGATATTCCCAGATAAGATGACAACAAGTCTACCTGTGACGTCCGGGGGCCCTTGACTTCATCTGGGTGGTGTTCTAAATGCAAAGACTCATAGATAGAGAGTAGGCTGACAGCTCTGTGTGTGTGTGTGTGGTGGTGGGGGGAAGGTCAAGGACTCATGCACATGGACAACAGTGTGGTGATTGCCAGGGGTGGGGGTGAGGTGGAGGTGGAAGAGGGTATAAGGGGGATAAATGGTAATGGAAAAAAATACAATAAAAATAAATTTTAAAAATTAAATTTAATTAAAAAGAAACTGATGCAAGTCACACTTCAGGTATTGAGAAGTCTGAAGATAATGAAACATAAATGTGAGTTAGACTATTTTTCTCCAATTGGGCTGTCTCCTTTTCTTGTTCCTTAATGGCATCCTGGGTGGATCCCATAGGTTTCTGTTCACTTTGAATATAAAAAGATTTTGTTTAAAATTCTAGTCTTATCTTCTTCTGCCCTGCTCAGGCTTGACTCAGTCTGAAGGGTTTGAAGTGAGGAGGGAGCTCAGTTTGCACTAAGGATCCCTCCTCCTCCTCCCTCTTCTTTCTCCCCTCCTGTCTTTTTAGGTAAGTCCAGGGAACACCATTGACACTGTGACATAGCCCTGGGACAGCCTTCATACAGAGGACAATGTTAAATGTGTTCCCTGAAATTTTTAGGAGCCCTTTGTGCTGGGGAAAAGACAAGGAACTAAAAAAAAGGAATACACTTGATTTTAATCTACAGAACTAGCCTCTTCATTCAGTTTACACTGATTTGTCTCCATGCCCCTTCCGTATGGTGAGCTTCAAATTCTGACTTTTAAATGGGTCCATTTATGAGTCTTTTTTGTGTTTTGGTGTGTGTGTGCTCAGAGTGGGATATGGGGGGCCTTTCTCAATGCACAAGTCTCTGACACTGGAGAACCACCTCTGCTTGACTGCTTCCTATTTCCCCCTTGGCAGATCCCCTTCCCCTGACACTTGCTCCTGGGGTCTTCTTACCCAGAGGACTCAAGTCTATGGGGTCCTCTACCCAAGAGGACCTCATTCCTGTTAGTGGTGGAGGGTTGATTATACTCTTTCTCCACATCACTGTTTCTAGTTCTCTCCCTACCCTTCTAGAATATGTCTGAAATTCCTATTGTTCATGAGAGTCCAACCAGGTAATGAGATGCCCAGCTCCCCTTGTAAGCACTATCAATCTCTATAAGCTACTCTCCCGGGCCATCCCTCCTTGACTTAAAGAAGAAATACCTCCTTCTCCAGAAGTCACAACCCTGCTTAGATCCCCACTGTTTGTACATGTTGAAGGGAAGTAAGAAAAGGAGGGAGAAAGGGAAAAAGTGAGGGGGGAGGAGGGAAAAAAGGAAAGGGGGAGAAAAGCCTAATTTCGGTGCCTCTTAATATGCCTGAATGTACTGTGGCTCCCCTTAGGAAAGAGATTTTATCTTGGATAGAAAAAATATTTATTTTTTTAATATTTGTTAATCTCTATGTGAAAGTTGACATTTCTTTCTGTTCAAAATGTAGGCATCAAGCCCCACCAAAGTATCTGGCTTTCTTTTAAATTGGGATCCTGTTGTCCCAGATCTGAGCCAATAATAACTAACATGTTTTAAACACTTCCTCTGTACAGGCATGGAGGAAGCATTCTCCATGTATTAATTCATTTAATTCCTATCTTTTATGGAGGCATGATGAGGTTAAGTGACTTGCCTAAGGTCACACAGCTAGTAAGTGAGCAGATTGGGATTTGAACCTGGGCAGTCTGACTCCATTCTTAAACCAATTGATTGTAAACCAGGTAAGGGATAGATAACTTTCCCCAAATCCATATTCCTGGCTTTAAATGGTGTGGGGCCAGCCAGTACACTGAATCACTGCAACATACAGGTAAAAAACCCTTCCAGCTCCCAAATTGAGAAATGAACCTTGAACCACAGCACCCCCTGGTGCACATGGCAATTCTGATTGCTCACTCTAGGGTGAAGCTGGTGTACAGAAATTGAAGAAAAACTTTATTAGGCACCCACTATATGGCAAGTCTTCTGCCCAGCACTGGGGATAACAAGTAGAATAGGTATAGCTTCCACTTTGCAGGGATTCCTGTGAATCCAGGAGAGAGAGTTAGTATAAGGAGAGCAGAACTCAGGTGGAGGGTGTGGACTCAGATTACCACGAACACTGTGGATGAAAGGAGTTTGACAAGATTAGGAAAAGGCCTCATCTCCCTCACCCTAGTGCCACCTTGAGTTCTCTGGCCTGGCCCAAATGCCAAGATTTTCTTTGGTCTTTCCTCCCTTTGACACTTGTGTTTCTTCCTTTCTCCTCCCTCAGTGTGCTTCCTGATGGCTGCCTGGCTAATCTCAGAGCCTCATTTAAAGTCAAGAGTTTACAGTGCTGTAGAGCAGGAATCACAAACATGAACATCCGAGGGTCAGGCAGATAGCATGTCAGTGAACTAAGCAGGACAGTATCTACATATTAGACAGGCAGGAATATTTTTTACTCCCACAAAGATATGTTCTCTCCCATTTTTTTCTAAAACACATCATCTTCTGGAACTATCTTTCCCTTTTAATAAAGATCAAATACAAATAAATATTGCTCTAAGGAGAAAAATGACACTGCAACATCGTGATAAAAATGACACTGCTAACTATCACATGGAAGACCAAGGGGACTTGTAACTTAGGCTAACCCTGGAAGCAGACTCTGAGAATAGGATTTGTGTGCAAGGAGTAGTTTATTTGGAAGGTGATCCTGGAAAATGTTGGGATGGAGACTGGAAACCAAGACAGGGAACGGGAGGCAGCCAGTCAACAAAGGGTGCACTATGGGCAAGTTACCATTGTGATCAGCTGGAACTCAGACTCTAGGGGCCAGTGTGAACGGTGTCCTTCAGGTATCCCACCTGAGAAATGGGGATCTGGGGTAGTTATATATCAACTTCCAACCATTGTTGGCAAGTGGCTGTTGGGGGTGGTAGTGCTTTAATTCTCTGGCCCCTCTAGTTGACCAGGCTCCAGGGGGTTGAGAAAGCCTTCAGGCAAAGGAACACAGGTTCTAGAAATCACAACCCCAAAATGTCAAGACCCCAGGGCACAACAGAATCTGCCACAAGCATTGGCCGTGGTGAATAGAAGCATACTTACAGCTGAGTTTTACCAAGCAAGAATGTGAGCCCAGGGTTGCCAGACATTTGGATTTCTCAAAAGAAGCTGGACATTCAGATTTTTACGTGAAATTTTTCAAATTGTAAATGTTGATGACAGATCCAAAATTTTTAAAGTATACACTATAGGAGCCAACTCAAGCATGTCTGTGGGTTGGATCAGGTTTACAAGCAGCCAGATTGTGAAATCTGAATGATCCTAAAGACTGATCTTGGTTCCAGACCATCCTTGCTCAAGGCAAGCTTCAAAAATGAAATCTGATAAGAAAGGGAAGATGTATTAGGGAGTAGATTGAATTGATGCAATAAAGAGACTCCACCTCCTCAATTTAGTGTTGGTAACCAGAGAGAAGTATGTTTCTTTCCCATATAACAGTCTGGAAGTAGGTAGATGCTCCAGGACAACTCTGCTGCATGAGGTCCTTCAGGGACCCAGGTTCCTTCTCAGCTGTTTATTTTCTTCATCCATGTAGTCATGACTGAATCACCAGCATCTTGTCCACACTTCAGCTAGTATGATAGGGAAAAGAGAAGCTCAGTCAATTCCAGTAATTGCACAGTGAACTTCCTCTCAAATCCTATTGGTAAAAATTTAGTCTCATGGTCATTTCTGGCTACAAGGAGTGCTGGAATTGTAGTCTCTCTCCCTGATTGGCTGTATATTCAGCTTAGACTTGATGTGTGTGTGTGAGAATTCTATTATTATAGAATTAAGAAAGGCTGATATTAGGGGATAATCAGAAGCCTCTGCCACAATGAAAGAAGGGTCTGGAAAAGAGGATGGGATTCAAGCTTCAAAAAAGACCTACCTGAGAGAGACTTTCTTTATGAGTATGAAGAAACTTTGCCTTTCTTCATTAGGTCTTATAGTACTGCTTTTGTCAATCATGACACTCATTCCAGAAACCTTGGAAAGAATCAGTTACAGTGAAAGAAGTAAACATGTGAGCACCTACTAGATACAGGTATTTTTACTCATGTGATATCATGTAATCCTCACAATCATCCTGTGAAGTAGGTACTATT
The DNA here is from genome assembly GCA_007922815.1 of Macrotus californicus. Taxonomy (NCBI): domain Eukaryota; kingdom Metazoa; phylum Chordata; class Mammalia; order Chiroptera; family Phyllostomidae; genus Macrotus; species Macrotus californicus. Next base: position 18,414 of record VMDR010007059.1, on the reverse strand, counting down.
TTCCCATTCAGAAGAAAATTCTGAGAGCCAGAGAAGCATGTTGACATTCAAACACTAACTAGGGTTTGGGCATGGGCACTGACTAATCAGAGATTTTGTACAGGTTTGTCCCATTAGAAAAGTGAAGAGCCTTGGCCAGGATTTGAAATGAGGCCCCTATGACTGCAAAGTGCATATTGTTTTTGCCGAAATCTGATTTCCTTATGCCAGTTGCTTCCCCAGAGCCTGCGAGACCAAATCTACTGGCTTGTTGAGGTGGTAAACAAACTGTGATGAATGAATCTTCTCTGCTAACATGACTGCCTTATTATTGTTATTTTTCATGCCCTGACAGAATATTTACAGCCTTTAGTGTTTCTCTGATTGTATCTGGTAGATTAAGGAAAATGAGAACTCCCAGAGTAGGAAAGTTACAACTGGAATTTGAGTTAATGAAGAGTTGAAGACGCAGCAAGTGGCACTTGGCTTTACTACTGACCTGAACAAGGCCATTAACCCTTCTGCAATGAATTGGCTTGTTCTGACACACTGTTGCCCAGAAATACCCATAAGGTGTAACCCCAGGTTAAACAAGCTCACTCTATGAAAACTGAGACTTGTTGAAAAGATAAATGGCAGATGATTATTTAATTAACCACAAGAGACTTTGTTTTGCAAAATGGAATTTCTGTGATAGCTAGTATCAAAATAAGGCTGAAAATTTTATACTGGAAGAGACAGAGGATACAAAAATGTATCAATTCCCTCCTGGTCTACCTGGAAATGTTGTGGGATAGGTTAGATATCATAACTCTGTAATATTATGTCGGAAAAAACTTGTGAAATCTGGATTGGTTTGGGGTCGTTTGCAGTGGATACATTTTGAGTGCCTGCCAAACACTTTTTCTCTTCTGGTAATCTAGTTACCCACAGCCACACTGGAAGATAAAAGTAAGTCTAAGAAGCCATGACTATGTCAAGTGACCCCAATGGCCCACTCCTCACCTAGTTAACTGGATCAAAGGTAAACTCCTGCACCAGGTATCAATCAATAGCCTCAATCTATGAGTCAGCCAGCTTCTGCCTTTCAAACATACCAACTAAGAGGCAAATAGCCCCACTTAGATAGTGCTCAGCACCTGAACTGAGAGATCATGTAGAGCCTGGTAGGATTACTGACTTAAATGCCATGTACAATTTCTTAAGAAGTCAGAGAGAGAGAACACACCAGTCTATAAAGGAAAAAGAGAAATGATCTGACAGTTAAGCAATGGTAAGGCCTGGCTACCTTGATTTCTTATTGTTGGGTTTACATGGGATTGCCTATTGCTTGTTCAAGGTCCCCAGTCAGTAGGGGTTCTGAACTAGTCACAGCTTATCCACCTTAGTTACAAGTATAAGAACTCACTTTTATGCCACCTTCTGCTCTCTGTGGGTTCAGTAACCTCTTTGGGTCTCTCTGTCCTGGAGGCTTTTGTCTTGGCCATTGAATGAAGGATGGATTGGTTTTTTAAATTATGTTTTACTGATTATGCTATTACAGTTGTCCCAATTGTTTCCCCTTGGCCCCCCTACCCAGCACAACTACTCCCTCAGGCATTCACCTCCCCTTTGTTTATGTCCATGGGTCATATGTATAAATTCCTCAGCTACTACATTTCCTGTACTGTACTTTACATTTCCATGGCTATTCTATGACTACCAATTTGTACTTAATCCTCTCACCTCTTCACCCACTGTCCCAAATGCCCCTCACATTTGGCAACCATCAAAATGCTGTCTGTGTCCATGATTCTGTCTCTGTTCTTCTTGTTTGCTTAGTTTGTTTTTTAGATTCAATTGTTGACAGGTTTGTGTTTATTGCCATTTTATTGTTCATAGTTTTGATCTTCTTTTTCTTAAATAAGTCCCATTAACATTTCATATAATAATGGTTTGGTGATGATGAACTCCTTTAGTTTTTTCTTGTCTGGGCACCAATTTATCTGCACTTCGATATTGAATGACAGCTTTGCTGCATAGAGCAATGTTGGCTGTAGGTCTCTGCTTTACATGGCTTTGAATATTTCTTGCCAATCCCTTCTAGCCTGCAAAGTTTCTTTTGAGAAATCAGCTGACAGTCTGATGGGAATGCCCCTGTAGGTAACTAACTGCTTTTCTCCTGCTGCTTTTAAGATTCTTTTTATCTATTAACTTTGGTATTTTAATTATGGTGTGTCTTGGTGTGGGCCTGTTTGCAACCATCTTGTTTGGGAGTCTCTGCTTCCTGGACTTGCATTTCAACTTCCTTCACCAAATTAGGGAAGTTTTCTTTCATTATTTTTTAAAATGGATTTCCAATCTCTTGCTCTTTCTTTTCTCCTTATGGCATGCCTATTATGCAAATGTTGGTATGCTTGAAGTTGTCCCAGAGGCTCCTTACACTATCCTTGTCTTTCCTGGATTCTTTCTTCTTCTTGTTTTTCTGATTGGTTGTTTTTTATTCCCTTATGTTCCATATCATTGGTTTGGTTCTTGGCTTTATCTATTTTTATGTCAATTCCCTGTAAATTATTCTTTATATCTATTAGTATATCCTTCATTTCTGCCTAGGTCTCTTTTATGCTGTTGAGATACTCACTAAGTTTTTTGAGCATCCTTATAACTAGTGTTTTGAACTCTGTATCTGATAGATTGCTTACCTCCATTTTGTTTAGTTATTTTTCTGGAATTTTGATCTGTTCTTTGATTTGGGCCATGTTTCTTTGTCTTCTCATTTTGGAGGCCTCCCTGTGTTTCTTTCTATGTATTAGGTAGGGCAGCTATGACTCTGTGTCTTGGTAGTGTTGCCTAATGTAGTAACTGTCCTGTAGGATCCACTGGCAAAGCCTCCCATATCACCCAAGGTGGATATTCAAGGTATGCCCCCCCCATGTGGACTGTGTACACCTTCCTGTTGTAGCTCAGCCTTGATTGCTGTTGGCAGGTCAATGGGAGGGATTAACCCAGGCCAGTGAGCTGCAAGGACTGGCTATGACCACTGACCACAAACCTCCACCCTGTGTGGAGGATCAGCTGTGCAGGGGCAGTGTAGTGGTGTTCCAAAGTGATCTGTAGCTGTCTAATGGGTGCACAGGCTCTGGGGTTTCCCAGGTTGTGTAGGCCAAGGTCAGCCACCACCTGTGTTCCACTCAGGGCCACCCAGCATGAGCTACAACAAATCTGTAGATGGCAGCTGCTTGGGCTGGGCTTGGAGGTTCCCAGGCAAAGCCAAACTTTAATCCAAAGCTGGCTGCTGCTAGTGTTGGGCTTGGGGCCACTCAGCCAGAGATATGAGGGTCAGGGGCTCACTGAGGCTGGTTGTTGATTGAGAGAAATTAAGGGCTATGCTGAGACCAACCATTCAAATGGAAAAGCCACTGTTAACAGCTTGGGTGTAAGTTGGGTGGGGCAGAGTCTCAGGGAATCACCAGGACAGAGCAAAATATATGAGCCAGGGTTATGGAGTCTCAGATATGGCCCCTGCCTGCCTGCCTGCTCTGTGGGTCTATGCAGGGAGGGCTCAGAAAAGGAACAATTATCTCTTCTCACCTTTCTGTCTGGGAAAAAGCTGAACCCCAACTCTTGCCCTGATTCCAGACACTTCAGTTCCTCCCTGTATGCCACTGATACCTTTCAAGCTGCTACTCTGGTCTGGAGCTCAGAGGGAGTGAGTCTGAGTAAGTCCACATGCAGGCCCTTTAAGAGGAACTGATTGGGACTTAAGTAGTTCCTTTCACTGACCAAACCCTGCTGAATTTTACAGCCAGAAGTTATGGGGACTGATGTTCCTGGCACTGGAACCCTGGGCTGGGGGGCCTGGTGTGGAGCTGGGACCCCTTGTTCCTGAGATATCTCTCCTGATTTTTATCCACCACATGTGGGTGTGGGACCATCCTGTTCCACATCTCCATGTCTCTGTGTCTCCTACCAATCTGGATGAATGAGGTTTTTTTAGTTCCTAGTTGTTGGACTTCCATTCAACTCTATTTCTGATGGTTTGAATGATGGTTGTTCTGTAGTTTAGTACTATTTTTGATGTGGTTGTGAGAAGGCAATGGGACATAATCACTCTGTCAATCAATGGTCTTTGGCACCAATGCATTGCCAATAGGAATCCCCAATTTGGAGTGCATTAAAGAAGGAACTTTTATTCAGTGCAAACAGCTCAATTTGATGTAGTGTGGCTGTGAAAGCCCTCTTCAGCAAGGCAGCTCTGCTTTACTCCACTCCCCAATGGTCTTCTCTGCTGTGCTCTGGCAAGCCATCATCTGTGTCTCAGCTCTAGCCTAGGAAACACACTCTTCAGTCTCCAGTGGAAAGTGAGCTCTGCAATCCACAGGGGAGCTGGCTTATATGGACAGAAGTCCCCACTCCTGATCCTTGATTAGTTCATCCTCATGCAGATGAGGACTCCAAATCCTCACAGTTTGGTTGACCCAAAAGGCCCTGTCCTAACTGGTCAGAATAGAGCTGACCTGCTTGGCCCAAACTATGCAGCTCTGATTGGATGGGGAAGGCCTCAATCCTATTGGTTGAAATAGAATTTCAGGAAGTGCTTTATGAGGGCTGGCTCAGGTGTCAGGAACACAGTGCAGGCCTCTCCCTGAAGTACAGTTTGTGTGAGAGGCCCCATGTACAGAAATGGCTGCTAGTCTCTGTTTTTTAAAAGTTCAAGCCACATTAGCCACTAGGAGCCCTTCTTAGTAGGTGTCTTTTTTTTCCTCAGTGTTTACAACTGCAACCTGAAGATTGATGGGGATTAGTCATCATTACCACGTAAGAGTGCCTTGATGTCAACTCAAGGAACTTCAGCTCTTTGATGCAAAGCTAGTGGAAGCTGTGATCCTCATTTGTCTACTGTGCTACCCTGAGTATGAGAGAACTTTGTTTCTCTATGGAATAACCAACTCAATTCTTGCTGAGTTAGATTGAAAGTGGAAGTGGGGAATAGGTCTTTGGGATGAATCTAAAAGATTTGGTGAGTACAGAAGTATGTGGTGAGCCCTCCATTAATGCCTCAAATGTCACCCCACTCTACTAGCTTGAGTGGATTTCTGTTCCTTGAAACCAAATGTGGCAAGCAACATTCCAACAAAAGAGTCTTCCCCTGGCTTGTCCCTCTTTTCCCTCCTAAATTTCTGTAGGAAGTAGAAGCCCTATCTGGCTACCCAGGAATCTAGAGATTTTACTGTGTGGCCCAGTCAAAACTATCATGCCTTGAGGTTTAGCATGTGTCCTTTGTACATGTATGTATAGGTCTTTATAGAAACAACCAACTTGCCTTCCAATATCAGGAGAAATTTTTTATAAAAGGGATTGGCCATTCTCTTGACCTCTTTACCCTATCCCTTCTTCCTTTTTAATCCCTTCTCGTTGAAAAACCTCTATCTGCCAGTCCTTTCCCCTTCACTTAATAGTACTGATTGTGCAGGCATTATTTGTATTTTCTATAAGCAAGCCACAGTGATAAATGATTTAAAGATTCCATGCTGTTTGACAAAGACCCCTATGATAGCTACTAAAGACCACAGAAAGGGAAATTGAGAGGCTAAGTCACCCTTCTGACTCTACTGCCCATCATCACTCTGCTTTATTTGGCTTTACTTAGTTTCCCTGGAGTGATAGCAAATTTTCCTCCTGTCATTTTCAGTAGCTGATGGGGAAAATACTCAGGTTTCCTGCCTGGCAGCAAGGCCTCCAGAACTTGGCTTTTATCTTTCCTCCTTCCCAGCCTGTACAGCTGCCAACCTGGAATAGAGCTCTTTCCAGAAAAGCCCAGGAGAAAAGACAATTATAGACTCACCTGCTAAACATGGGAATGCTGTAGCCAAGATGCCTCAAGGCCTGTGTGGGAGGACTAGTAGGGCAGGCCCATTGTGGAGTCCAGGGAGGTGGGTCTGTGGGACAGCTTCAAAAGGCCAGGCCTTTTTTCCTGAGTGCTTCAGGTTCCAGAGGCTAAAGAGAGAGCCTATCCAGACAGGTTTATCTCTATTACCTCCCAGCTCCTACTCCAACCTTCAGCCCTGAAAATTGCTGAAGGAGACTGTCTCCTCCACATTCCCACTGGAGTGGCAGGCAGAATTCTTAGAAAGTTCCCAAGATTGTCTGCCTTCACTTGCTTCCTGTTTTGCACTCCCCACAGAATTCCTGGAACTGAGAATATGGTAGAATTTTCCACCATGATTAGATTATGTTATATGATACAGTTGACTTTAAGAAATGGACATTATCTAGGTGGACCTGATATAATCACAAGAGCAGGATTTTCTCTGGCTTGTAGCAGAAGAGCAAGCGAGAGGTTTGAAGCAGGAGGATTTGACCCACCCTTTCTGGCTAGAAGATGGAAGGAGCCTTGTGGAAGGGAATGCAGGCAGCTTCCGGAAGCTATGAGTGTCCCTCAGCTAGCAACCAGCAAGGAAAAAGGGACCTCAAGCCTACAACTGCAAGTAAATGGATTCTCCCAAAAACCCAAATGAGTTTGCAATTGGATTCTTCCTCAGCACCTCAGGCAAGAACTCAATCTAGTGAGCACCTTCACTTTAACTCTGATATCCTGAGCAGAGAACCCAGCTAAATTGTCCTGGACTGCAAACTACAGAACTGTAATGGGTTTTGGGTCAAGCTGCTAAATTTGTGGCAATTTGTTATACAGCAGTAGAAAATGAGCATACTTTGGATACTGAAACCCAGTATGTCCAGCTATTTCCTGAACCTACTCCTCAGTCTTCCCCATACGGTCAGCCTTGACTCCTCTCTTTCTTGATCCATTGGCAAATTCTTTCAACTCTCCCTTCATAATGTATCCAGACTTTGACCATGTCTAACCACCCCAATTGCTATGTTCATGGTGCTAGATTTTTCCAGCTTTTAGGCAGGAGGGGAGGGCACTACTGGGCCGTGATTGGCTGCCTTACTCTTTAGCTTCTATACCAGCCCCTCAGGGCAGCTGATAAACTGAAACACAGACACGAAGCAGACTTGGGTCACCCTTGGCCATGACAGCTCTCAGAGCCAGTGGCCCTGCACACTTTCTGGTAGAACACAGTTGCCACTTGGGAGGAGTTATCAAGCCAGTTTCAGACCCAATTATGCTCAGAAGTCATGCTGTGGGATACCTCCTGGGGATTAGGATTTTATTTATTGTTCAAAGTTTTGAGCCAAGAGTGAAAAATTATTGTTGATGATAAATGGGGAATTCTCAGAAGGCCTAGAACTCACAGGCAACCAGTCTCTCTGAGTAGTTAAAATTTATAGCCTTTAAGTCAACCCTCGCTGGCTTCCTGGGGCCTCAATAAGGATTAAATGAGGTCAACTTTCTTTCTGGTCAAACATTTAGCACAGCCCCTGGCATACAGTAAGTTCTCATTAAATGATGGCTGCTATGCTGATATGTTGTCAGTAATTCACTTCTAAAACTGAAGCATAGGCAATGCACTGCATGTATGTGCATGCACATTCATCTACATTGTAGGGCAGTTAGCTAACATTCAAAAGATCACAGTCCCATGCTCTAGAGAAAGTTACCATTAAGTGCCTCACTTGTCTGTCTAAGCACCCTTGGGTATGTTATTAGTATAATGGAATTCTAAGATGTTTTTCATTGATGAAAATAGTGGCATTCAACAAAGGTAGATGACTAGAAATGTTTCATGGTGTATCTGTCTGAACTCAAACTAAATCAGGTAAGACCAGTTGCTTATTCTCTTGGAAAGGCACTGAGCTCAGAAGTCCAACCAGTCCTGTGTCTACCAGATATTAAAGGGTTGATTTTACCATCTTCCTGACTAGGTTATCTAAATACTGCACTGACATTATTGTCACATTTGCCTCAAATAAATTTGTAAGTAAGCAGCTGTCAAGGTATTTAAAAGGACAGATTGCTGAGATGTCACCAGACTCACAGAGTGGGATGAGTGGCTAATATGAGCCTGCTTACTAATAACTATTTCCTTGTTAGTGGAATTCAATCTTAGATGGGGTAGGGAGACAGGGGAAGAAATTTGTTGCCTCCATGGACTTCTAGCTATAGGAGCGTGGGTAACCACCATCAAACACCCTATACTTTGAATAGTCTAATTGCTTAGGATAGTTTGCAGCAATTGCTTTTATTTATTTATCTATTTACTTACTTACTTATTTATATCCTCACCCAAGTACATTTTTTTCATTGCTTTGAAAGAGAGACTCTCTCTCTTCTGAGCTCAGTGATTTTCTGAGAGAGAGAGAGAGAGAGAAAGAGAGAGAGAGAGAGAGAGATATGTAAGAGAGAAACATCAGTTGGTTGCCTTCTTGTACATGCCCCAACCAGGGATTGAACCTGCAGTCTGGGTATGTGCATGGACCAAGAATCAAACCCGCAATCTTTTGGTCTACAGGGCAATGCTCCAACCAAGAGAACCACACCAACCAAGAATGCAGCAATTATTTTTAAATAGGTAAGAGAATCACAATTGAATCAAAGAATAACTGGTTTCCTGTAGCTAAGGAAAGACATATGACATGAAGCCAGAAAATTGTTAGAAGAAATCTCTGTAACAATGTCTTGGGTGGCATTCCAGAACTGTTTTAGATTCAGGTCAGACTTAGAAGGTGTGTGTGTTGATGAACAGAGGAGAAGGTAGAGGATAGGAAATGAGGAAGTTCAGTGGAGAATTCTGATACCATTTTTTCTCCCAGGTAAAGCTGTGGAAATTTCCAGCAGTGGTTAAATGGGATGAACTAGAATCTGGGCCTTGGACCAGAATTCAAATCTTAATCTCTCTGAATCTGCTCCATCATCAACAATGTGGATATAAGAATGCTTTCTTTTGAATTGTAACTAAGGCAAATGGACTTGAAACCACTTAGTAAAATGTCAGGCACAGAGTGTGTCTTCAATAAATAGTTGCCTCCCTGAAAATGTGCAGAATATCAGGGGCTCTGCACTTGGTATCTGGTTACAGCAGCAAACAGATTTCCTAGAATTTACAACCTAGCAGTGATAATAAACTTCATGAAAGCATCTCATAAGAATCTCCTGGCGTGTCTGTTAAAAATGCACGAATACTATCCAGTCCTCCTGAATCAAAGGATTAGTGGGTGGGTCAGAGAGCTCATTTTAAAGAAGCTCCCAAGGTGACTCTGATGGGTCATCAGGTTAGGGACCTACTGACCTAAACACTCTTGATTCTTTCCTGGAGGCTCAGGTTTAGCAAGGCTTTGGTCTCTCCTAAGAGACTCCTGGCCATAAGTCTGACCTGACTACACCCACGTGCTCGGGAGGCACTACTCATTTCACAGTCTGAATCACCTCACTGCACCAGGGACAGAAGACTTACCCTTGTTTTGCTGATTTTATAGGCAGTGCTCACACAATATCATTAGAGCATGGAACTGCCAGGCTATGGCTCAGGTTATGCAGTCTTCAGTAGCTAAACCCTGTAACCCTGAGGAAAGCCCTGCTCTTCAGATCAGTATCTAAAAACAATGAGAATCTAGTCTGAATACTGTTACTGTACACATGTGACTTTAGAATCATTTTTTCTTCTTTCCCCTTCCTTAAAATCATGGGGTTTTTTAAAATAATATTTGCCTAAAATAATTTACATTTCAAATAGAGGTAACAAAGCGCTGGCACAAAAAAGATAGTAAAATCATACTGGGGATCCAGCTCCTTTGAGATACTCAACAGGATATCTCTGATGTATCTCCCTCTTGTCTTTTTTCTATGTACGCCAATACATACAGATGTTATTTTTTTCTCCCCCAAATCACGATAGCACTGTACTGCTGTGGGTTTTTTTTTTACCTATTCTTTTATTTAATAACATGCTTTAAAGTAAAAAGTTAATGATATTTTGTCATGATATTATATATTCCTTATGACAGTGGTTTTCACATTGGGTTGACAACAACCTCAGGGTTCCCAGGAAGTACCTAGTGGTTACCTGAGGTGGGGAACATATTGGGGACTGAAGATGAGGCCAAATGGACAGGGATCCAGGATCCAGAACCTTGTTTTAGTCACAGAAGCTACACTTGTATGTAGTTTTAACCAGAGGAGTCATATAGGATTCCATCAAAAAAAGATTTGGGCTTAAAAATTTAGAACCATTGCCCTACATCATCATGAAAAGTTGTTTTTAAACCAAGTTTATTTCCTTCAATAAAACATAAATTTAGAGAAGATGGCAGCAAGGTAGGTGGGAGCAGAGCCCACTTCTCCCTGTGCCCAGCTGGAACACCTAGGCAATTTTCTGAAGAACACAGTGAACAGCCAATGGAATCCCAGCTTATATGAAGTTTGGAAGCCAAAAATTGAAGAGGACATTGAAAAACAGACGATGACGACGTTGCACTGGGACAGTAAGGTCCCTGGGACCTGCACAGCAACCAAGGCTGCTGAGGATCCCAGCCTGGCCACTGCCGCAGGATATGGGGAGGAGAGTTAGAGCACCAGCTCCCTCCCCTACCAGAGCAGGGAGGGCAGCCCTGCACCAGGAGGGACCTGGATGCTGGAAGTCTCTGGGGGGAATAGAGATGAAGTGGGAGACACACAGAGGCGGTGCACATCCACTGTGACTCTGGAGGCTGGCACCAGAGAAATTGAAATGCCAGGCAACACCTGGAGAAGGGAGGCGTTGGACTGAGTCAGACCCTGACTCAGATAGTCTCCGGACTGGTTGGAAAGTTGAGCTGTGAGAAAAGCCATGTACTTGTAAAGAACGGAGGTCAGCTGCTTTGTAAGGAACTCTCCAGCAGCGGCTGGCTCACCCAGAGGGTGATTTGAGCTGTGCGCGCCCAGAGGCTGAGTGGCCAAGTAGAAGCCCATGCCTGGCTTGTCTCATGCTGCTTGCCCAGAGGCTGATTAGGCCGCGCACCCGAGACTGAGAGGCAAAGTGAAACAGCACGCCTGAGATTGACTATCACTATGAGCAGCTAAGGGGCTGATTTGAGCCTGGCAGCTCATGGAAGACCTGGGACAGAGGCCGTGAAACTGTGAATATTGCGGCCCACACCTGGTCCCCAACCTCTCAAAACCATAGGAAGGGAGAAAAGTGAAGTCCAGCACTCCTCTTCCTGTGGCATCCAGGAAGATGAGCAGAATTTGCTGAATGGGTTTAAACTGAGCAGGAGACTTATTTTTTTTCTTTCCTTTACCTTTTTTTTTCTTTTTTTTTTCTGTACCCAGTTGAGAGAATAAGATGTGTAGTTCTAAGAGTCCAGAGACAGATCAAAACGGGGAGCAAAAGGCTAACCCCCAAAACTGAGAAACTAAGACAAATGTCACTTTGCTATCCCATACAGCTGGCATTTTATTGTTTATGTGTATAATTATTATTTTTTCATTATTTTTACCACTTTCATTTTATTAGTATTTTTTAATTTCTCTTCCTTATGTTTAGTTTTCCTCATTTTATTTCTCTATTTAATTGCATTGTTTGGTTTTCCTTATTCTCTCTATATTGTATTTTAATTTTCCTTCTTTCAAAACACCCATGTACCAATAATACACAACTCTTGATTGAGAACTTTCTATTCTGGTGATCCAAATCATATATTTCTTGTCATATTATTGTTGTTCCAGTACTATTGTAAGTAATTGTTCTTCCATACAATTGTACACACTACACAGCAACCCTCCCTGACCTTAGCCCACTTCGCTTCAATCCTGAGCATTATTATTATTTTGATTAACTCTGTTCTCTCTCACTACGTCTACTTTCCATCCATTAATCTCACTATATCTCATCATCTAACCTTGCACAACTGCTCTGTTTTTTGGGTTCAGTGCACAATCCTCCTGCCCTCTAACAAGAGCCTTATCTCTCTTTCACCTTTTATAAAAAGTGGCTAGTTGGGTGAAATATCACAGTTAATGCTATACTAATCCAAAGAATCTGCTATCTATTCTCTATGGGCTGATGCTTTAAATCCTATAAAATACTCTCCCACTGTCTTAATCCATTTTGCCTACCCCCTGCCACTGATCATATACAAGAATAGGTAGGAGCTGCAAACATATATCTGCTGGACGAGAAAAACCACCAACAAGGATACCACCAAAAGGTAAAAACTCAAGTACAACAAGAGAGCCCACACAAACAGAAGAAAGGGTAAAACTAGAGCATCCAGACAAGGAGATCAGAGACCACACCATTGAACCGCATAGAAGTTCACCTTACAAAGACAGCTAGCAAAGCAAAACATCAGGAAGCCCAGAAACAAACAAAAAGAGTCACCTAAAATGGGGAGACAGAAAAAGGACATACAATCAAAAGGAATGGAAGACTCCCCATTAAAAGAGTTAAACAAAATGAGGTAATCAAATATCAAATATAGAATTCAAAACAATGGTTATAACAGACTTCCGGCCAAGATGGAGGTGTAGGTAGGACACTTTATACCTCATCACACAACCAAAAGGAGGACAACAACAAGTTTAAAAACAAAAAACAACCACAACTGACAGAAAATCGAACTGTATGAAAGTCCGACAACCAAAGAGTTCAAGAAGAAACACTCACCCAGACCGGTAGGAGCAGCGGAGATGGGCAGCCGGGTGGAGAGGACTCATGGCAAGGCAGTGCCTGGCGGACTAGGGCAGGCAAGGCTGCAGCTGACAGACCAGGAGAGGAGGCAGACTGCGGACTGGGTGGTCCCACATTTGTATGCGGATAAACTGGGAGGAACAACTGGAGGGTGATACAGACCACGCAAGCCAGGTTCCCAGTGCAGGGAAATAAAGCCTCAAACCTCTGACTGAAAACACCTGTGGGGGTCGAGGCAGCAGCAGGAGAAACTCCCAGCCTCACAGAGGGTTTATTGGAGAGACCCACAAGGTCCTAGAACATACACAAGCTCTCCCACCAGAGAACCAGCACCAGAAGGGCCCAATTTGATTGTGGGTAGCAGGGGAAGTGACTGAAAGCCCTCAGAGAGAGGAGCAAGTGGCATTGTTCCCTCTCAGACCCCTCCCCCACTAACAGCATCACAACACAGCGATGTCGGTTGCCCCGTCCTGGTGAACACCTAAGGATCCACCCCTTACTACCTAACAGGCATGCCAAGACAAAAAAAAAAAAGAAAAAAAAAATGGCCCAAATGAAAGAACAGATCAAAGCTCCAGAAGAAAAATACAATTAAGCGATGAAGAGATAGCCAACCTATCAGATGCACAGTTCAAAACACTGGTAATCAGAATGCTCACAGAATTCATTGAATTTGGTCGCAAATTAGATGAAAAAATGAAGGCTATGTTAAGGGAAATAAAGGAAAACGTACAGGGAACCAACAGTGATGGGTAGAAAAACGGGACTCAAATCAACTGTTTGGACCAGAAGGAAGAAAGAAACATTCAACCACAACACAAGGAAGAAACAAGAATTCAAAGAAATGAGGAGAGGCTTAGGAACCCCCAGGACATCTTTAAACGTTCCAACATCCGAATCATAGGGGTGCCAGAAGGAGAAGAGGAAGAGAAAGAAACTGAAAACTTATATGAACAAATAATGAAGGAGAACTTTCCCAATCTGGCAAAGGATATAGACTTCCAGGGAGTCCAGGAAGCTCACAGAGTCCCAAAGAAGTTGGACCCAAAGAGGAACACACCAAGGCACATCACAATTACATTACCCAAGATGAAAGATAAAGAGAAAATATTAAAAGCAGCAAGAGAAAAGGAGACAGTTACCTACAAAGGAGTGCCCATAAGACTGTCAGCTGATTTCCCAAAAGAAACCTTGCAGGCAAGAAGGGGCTGGAAAGAAGTATTCGAAGTCATGAAAGGCAAGGACTACATCCAAGATTACTCTATCCAGCAAAGCTATCATTTAGAATGGAAGGGCAGATAAAGTGCTTCCCAGATAAGGTCAAGTTAAAGGAGTTCATCATCACCTAGCCCTTATTATATGAAATGTTCAAGGGACTTATCTAAGAAAAAGAAGATCAAAAGTATAAACAGTAAAATAACAACAAAGTCACAGTTATTAACAACCGAGCCTAAGACAAAAACAAACAAACAAAACTAAGCAAACAACTAGAACAGGAACAGAATCACAGAAACGGAGATTACATGGAGGCTTATCATCAGAGGAGTGGGTGGGGAGAGAGGGGAAAAAGATACAGGGAATAAGAAGCATAAATCGTGGGTAGAAGATAGATGGGGGAGGTTAAGAATAGTATAGGAAATGCAGAAGCCAAAGAACTTATATATATGACCCATGGATATGAACTAAAGAGGGAGAATGTGGGTGAGAGGGGATGTGCAGGGTGGAGGGGAATAAAGGGGAGAAAATGGGACAACTGTAATAGCATAATCAATAAAATTTATTAAAAAAAATAATGGTTATAAAGGTGCTTACGGAACTCACAGGCAACTACAAGGAACTGAGCAAGAACTACAACAGTATGAAAAAGGAAATAGAAGCTATAAACAAAAACCAGGAAGAAATGAACAATAAAATCTCAGAAATAAATAAACACTCTAGAAGGAATTACAACTAGGCTGGATGAAGCAGAGGATCAAATCAGTGAGCTGGAGACAAGGTAGAAAAAAACACCCAGGTAGAGCAAGAAAAGGCAAAGAGACTCAGAAAAAATGAAGAGGTGGTAAGGGATCTTCAAAACAACATGAAATGTAATAATATCCATATGATAGGGATATCACAAGGACAAGAAGAAGACCAACAGATAGGAAACCTGTTTGAAAAAGTAATGATAGAAAATTTGCCTAATATGATGAGAGAAAGTCATACAAATCAAGGAAACACAGAGTCCCAATCAAAAGGAACCCAAAGAGGCCCACTTCAAGACACATCATAAATAAAATGGCAAAATTCCAAGACAAAGAGAGAATCTTAAAGGCAGCAAGGGAGAAACAGGAAGTAACATAGAAGGGAGCCCCCAAAAGACTAGAAGCTGACTTCTCATTGGAAACGCTCCAAGCCAGAAGAGAATGGCAAAAAATATTCCAAGTAATGAAAACCAGAGGCCTGCAACAGAGACTACTTTATCTAGCAAGGCTCTCAATTAAAATGGTACACCAAATAAGGAGCTTCCCAGACAAAAGAAGTCTAAAAGAATACACCTCCACCAAACGAGCTCTGCAAGAGACTCTAAAGGGACTGCTTTAAGAAAAGGAAGGAAAAGAGTGAGAGAGAGAGGAACACAGGTATGAAAAATGGGCAACGAGTAAGTACCTACCAATAATAACCTTAAACATAGAAAAAATGCAGCTTTAGAGGGGGGTTAAGATGGCAGTGAGATAGGTGGGAGTGGAATCCACTTCTCCCTGCGCGCAGATGAGACATCTAGATGATCTTCTGAGGAACAGAGGAAACAGCCAACGGTATCCAGCATATAAGAAGATTGGAGACCAGAATTTGGAAAGAACACTGAAAAAAACACAGTAGGGAGCATGCTTCAGGACAATAAGGTCCCTGGGACCAGCACGAGACCAAGGGGGCTATGGCCCCAGACCCGGTGCCCACCAGGATGGCAGAAGGATTCTAGGGAGAGAGCTGGGTCAAAGGATCCCTCCCCCTGCCAAACAAGGTGTAAGCAGCACCGGGAAAGACCTGGATGCTTCAAGTCACAGGGGATGAATAAGGACCAAGTGGTGAAAACACAGGGGCTGTGCACACCCACTGAGACTGTGGAGGCCAGCTGGGGAGTGTCGGGTCGTGAGGGGCCCAGACTAGGTCATTCCCCCATCTGATTGCAGAGCCGGGCTGTGTGGGAGGCCAGACACTTGTTTGGAGGGGCAGGCTTCAGCAAAAATAAGTTTTTCAAAAAGAAAAAGAGAACTAAGAGGCACTCAGCGGCTGCTTGGGGGAATTCTCCTGCAGCAGGGCCAGGGCCTACTGCATTCCTACATTCACCCAGCCCTGGGGTACTCCTGCTGCCCTCCTGTCCCAGTAACAGAGGCCAGGCGCACACAGCTGCAGCCAAGGAGACAGTGCGCACCTGAACTTGTGAGATTGGAGGTTGCCCGTCCTGGACCATCCCAGTAGTGTACGCCAGGTGTGCATGGCCGCAGCCCCAGAGACTGTGCACACCTGAACTGATGGGACTGGAAGTCACCTGACCTGTCCTGGTAGCAGGGCACGCACACCGGAGGCCCGGGAGGGAGTGCACTTGACCCTGCCACCCAGTGGCATCTTGCACATAAGCCCTGTGCTCCACAGGAAGCAACAGAAGAAGTGTGCACCTGCATCCACATGGCCAGAGACTCCAGAACTGGCTAGGCCAGTTTGAAGCCAGCAGGAGGCCTCTTTTTTTTTTATTACACCTTCTTTCTTTCTTTACTTCTTTCTTTTATTACTCTTTCTCTCTTTCTTTCTTCTTTTATTCCACCTTCCTTCATTCCTTCTACTTTTTTTTTTAATATTCCCACAAGTGAGAAAATAAAACCTGGACTTTGAAAAGACCAGAGCTGGACCCAAAGTGGAGGCATCCCAACAGCTGAGACAGTGAGACATATTTCAATTTGCTACTTCAGAAAACTTGCAAGTTACTGTATATTTCTATTATCATTTTTTCATTATTCTTACATCTATTATTTTATTAGTATTTTTGTATTTCTCTTCTTTCTGTTTAGCCTTCTTTGCTTGACTTCTTAAACTGCATTGTAAGACTGATTTCCCTTGTTCTCTCTTTCACACTGTATTTTTAATTTTGCTGTCTTTTCACTTCTCTTGGGTTCCATTATCATGCTCTTCTAGGTCCTATACTTCCTATTCTTATCCAGATCACATAGGTTCTGTCATATGATTGTTGCTCCATAACTATTATAAATAATTACCATTCCATACAATTGTAAATACTACACAGTACACTTCCCAGATCTTGGCTCACTTCACTGTTTCCTGAACTGTATTACTGTTGTGATTAACTCTGTTCATTCACACACTACACACATTTTCTATCCTTTCCTCTCACTTTACCTCAGAATCTGACCTCCCACAAGCTCATTGCTTTCTAGATCCAACTCACAATCCTTCCCCTCCCAACAAGAGTCTTATTTCCTTTCCACACTTTCTAAACAGTGGCTAGCTGGGAGAAATATCACAGCTAACACTATACGTAACCAAAATATCTCCTATCTCTTCTCTACGGGTTGGTACTTTTAATACCATAGAATACATTCCTGATGTCTTAAACCATTTTGCCTTCCCAACCAACTGATCACAAAAAAAAGAGTACGTGGGAGCTGTGGATACCAGTATACCTGCTGGAAGAGGAAACTCACCAACAAAGGAACCAGCAACAGATAACAACAGAAAAAGGTGAAGGAGGGAGTGGAAGCCACACTAACTCAACCCACGACCTATCTAGAAATATAACCAATTGGTGGAGTAATTACTCAGAAAAAACAACTGAACAAGAACAAGAAAGAATCCTCAAAACCTTGTATATACAGAAGAACCAGGTTCAATACAACCTGCCCACGCCTACACAAAAGAATATAAAACGAAGGGGATGGAGTGACCCTCAGGTAACCAGCTGGCAGGAGGGACTCACCAAAGAAATACCGAAAGAGAATCAAAACTCAAAGACATACAGAGAGCCAACATAAATGACAGCCCAAGACCAGTGAGCTCAGGAGATCAAGGAGACTGCACCACTGAGTCTCACAGGGCTTCTACCACAGAAGTTCACACCATAAACCCAGGGAGTCAGAACAGATTAATTTAAAAAGCAGAGGCTAACAAGAAGAGTCTCACAAACAATAGGAAGACAAAGAAAAAATCCCCAAATGAAAGAAAAAGAAGAAGCCTCAGAAACAATGATAAATGAAGCAGAGGCAAGTCAATTATCAGTTATTGAGTTCAAAGCAATGGTCATGAGGAAGCTCAATGAGCTCACAGAGAATTAGCAAAAACTACAGGGAAAGTACAATGAACTCACTGCAAACTATATCAACATGAAAAAGGAAATAGAAAATATCAACAAAGGCCAAGAGCAAATGAAGAATACAATTTCTGAACTGAAGAACAGAGTGGGAGGAATCAACCACACTCAATGAAGCAGAGGATCGGATTAGCCAGCTGGAAGACAAGGTAGAAAGAAATACCCAGAAGGAGCAAGAAAAGGAAAAGAGGCTCAGAAAGAACAAAGAGGAATTAAGAGAAATGCAGGACAACATGAAACATAACACTATCCATATAATAGGGATACCAGAAGGAGAAGAAGAAGAGCAAGGCATAGAAAAGCTATTTGAAAAAGTAATAATGGAAAACATCCTTAATTTGATGAGAGAAAAAGTCACACAAATCCAGGAAACACAGAGAGTCCCAATGAAGAGGAACCCAAGGAGGCCCACTGCAAGACATATCATAATTAAAATGACAAAACTCCAAGACAGAGAGAGAATCTTAAAGGCAGCAAGGGAGAAAAAGGAAATAACATACAAGGGAGCCCCGATAAGGCTAG